>JASSUY010028624.1:13303-27233 GCA_032466535.1 Forpus xanthops | reverse complement strand
TGGCGGTGTTCAAGGCCAGGTTGGACATAGCCTTGGGTGACATGGTTTAGTGGGAGGTGTCCCTGCCCATGGCAGGGTAGGAACTGCATGATATTAAGGTCCCTTCCAACCCTAACTATTCTGTGATTCTCTTGGATCTCACAGATTCCTTTCCTTCACCTACTGCTGGCCACTGGTTACTAACCTGCAGGTGGCATAGCAGAGAGAAGGTACAGGCAGTAGCCAGTGCTGGAGAGCCTGCGCCTGAAGACTTCTTCACAGCAGCTGGAGGAAAAAAAGGAAAGCCTCTTAAACAAGAACTCAGTTCTTCCTGACTGAGCTCCTTTTTCTCCTTCCTTCCTTCCTCCCTCCCTCCCTCCCTTCCTCCCTTCCTTTCTAAGGCTTCACATACTGCATTGCAGTGGCCTGGCCAAGTGGTCATTGCTGGCTCTCAGATTTTCCAGACAAAGGAGGTGTCTGGAAAGGAAGCTGGAGATGTGGCCAGCAGGCTTTTCCTACAGCTGAGTACTCAGGTATGAAAAGGAATGTAAGGGTGAGATTTTGGCAGACGGAGACTTTTTAATCATTAAACCTGAGATAACTTATAAATACAACCACGATAATACCACAGGAGAAACAGACACAGTACCTGTTTGAAAACAGGCAAAAAAACCCAGGTTCTTACTGTCTTAATCATTGAGATGTTTGTCACCATAGATCACAAATAATGTATAGGACTGACAATTACGATCATTACCTGAAGGCAGAAACAAGGTCAAAGATAACTTTTGCAGGTTCACCCATGAAATCAAAGGTGGAGGAGAACTGAAACAATGGACAGTAGAAATCAGAGTGAAGCTGCATCCTTCCTAACTGTTCCATGTATCTAATCACATCTAATACCTGGGAGATACTTAGCTCTGGGCCTCATGGTGTTCTCTTTCCTTATACCTCAATTTGTGCAGCGAGCGGTGTTGTCTGCTCTTACTGTACTTGAGATTCATGCCAAGGATGTTGTAGGAAAGCTGGTTGAGGAGAATGTGACGAACATGAATGACTTTGACTGGATCTTCCAACTCAGGTAGAGAGGATAGCTGTTGAACCTTATCTGCCCTTCCTGGCCAGCCTTCATTCTCCTCACCCATCAGCCATGTCCATGACAAATGCAAACCAGAGTTTGCATGGTCTGTAAGCAGTATTCCTGAGTCACCTCTAACATCCCTGTGAGGAGGGGATTCAGGTCTGCTAAGGATGCTGATTCTGAGGCATCTGAGACAGACCTAGTTTTGATGGCACCACTTTGGCAATATAGATTAATCCATACCATGGTGTTTCCCAGCCTCACTGTGAAAGGGCATGCTCCTGCCCAAGGAGTGTGATGCTTGATATAATACCTGATTTCAGGTCCTGTGAGAACTCCTGTCCATCTTAGTGTGTTTCCTTATCCTTCTCTCAAGAAGGAAACCCGTTGATATGCAGGTCTCTGAACCTGCAAGCTGTAGTCTTGAGAGCTGCTGTATTGTCTGCCAGCTAGTGTTTTATCTTTCTGATGTCATGTTCACTTATCATTAGATACTACTGGACAAGGAGGGACCTGTACATGAGAGTAGTCAATACTGAATTTCTCTATGGCTATGAGTACCTGGGGAACACTGACCGTCTGGTTATTGCACCCTTCACTGACAGGTAAGGAGACTATTTTCTATGTAATAAGTATATCTTTGTCCTGGATGAACAAACCTCATGGGGTGTCTGACCGTGCTTAATGTGTGTAAATAGAAACCATTTGTACAGTAAAGGACTACCTGAGGTTAGGGCACAGGAACATCCTGGCTTTGGTTCTACTGTATTCCTCATGATCAGTGCTCAGACTGATTGCTTTCATTCCCCTCATTCTTATTGGAGTGCTCTGATTCTCATAAAATACCTTCCTGACAGCCAAGGAGATCTTCTATAAACCAGTAGATATGGGCATCTAATACCCTAGAATATGCAGCAGCAATAATAGTTTTACCTCTTTGTAACTGTCCTTTTTCTGGAGAGTGAATCTGTAGCTAGTGGCAGAAGGATTTATCCATTCTGACCCAGATGACTACTAATGAAGGCCGTGTAGCTAACTCCTTTGCAGAATGCTGTGTATCTAAGCAGTTTCAATAATAAAGGGTGGATTCTGGCTTGTCTCTAGCTGCCTGGATCATATGTCTCCCTTACTGAAATCAGTAGTAGAAATGCTTTTCATCACCTGGTCTCTTCTTTGTCCTAGGTGTTACCTGACACAGGAGCTCTGCACCTAAAATTTGGAGGAGCAATTGCAGGACCAGCAGGAACAGGCAAAACAGAAACAACAATAGACCTGGGCAAAGCACTAGCAATCCAAACTTCAGTGTTCAACTGCTCTCACCACCTTGACTTTATGGCAGTGGGAAAGGTTTTCTAGGGAGTAGCCAGGTACAGTGAAGTGCTGTGCATCATTATTGAGGAGTGGGTCCGATAGAGAAGAACAAGCAAAGCCCCGGTAAGGGGGTAACTGTGTCCCAGAATGAGCAAAGTTCCTTTTGGCTGGAATTTTGTGACAGTTGAGCCAATTTAAAAAAGCAAGAGGGGGGTTGGGGGGCATAAAAGGAGATGCTGTTCGTTTAAGGCAAAATTAAAATGCCTTGCACCAATCCACTATCCACTAATCCACCTGTGCAAGTGTTTGCAGCTCTGGCCTTTGTTTTAATATCATACAAGTTGGACTGAGATTCAGGCTGCAAGCTGCTTAATCTTAAGAAAGAGAGAATCTGCTGAGTGTATCCAAAATTGAGCAGCCAAGAGTGACTGCTCTAAGCCCGGAGGGATCCTCTCGAAGTTTCTCTCTTCTCTACCTTTCAAGCAGAGCTGGTCCAATTAGTCTGTTGCACACTGGTGAATCTCAATGTTATTCCAACAGAAGCTGATACCCTTCTCAGATGTTTTCTTTGTCAGTAATTTAACTTCTTTCTCAAGCTGTGCCTTGTGAAAAGATCATCTTCCTTATATACATGCTTCCAGCTTTATACCTAGTGATCCAAGCTCTGAAAAGTGGACTTAAGAGATGTCTGAATTGTCTGATACACTTACAGCTCAGGTATAAAACAGGAATTCAACGTGACGCCTCTTTCAAGCCCCAATCTCTCACATGCAGAATTTGTCCTAGGCTGTAGGAGCAGACATTGCCATGGTCTTGCAGGGACCATGCGCCTTCTCACGCACCATGGCCTGGGATGCATAGTTGGGGTAAGGGCTAAAGACCCTTCCAATATGCCAGTATGCTGTAGCTGTGGGGCATTAGGGGCCTTTTAGGTTCATTTCTTGTCTCTGTGCTGTCTCCCCAGTATGTGAATTTACAACTTCTAGATCTAGCTGAACTTTTGACTGCAAGTCTGTTCCTGTAAGGTTCCTTCCTTGCCTAGCTCTGGCACATGGGCTTCTTTAATGAGTTCAGCTGCACTGATATTGAGATGCTGTTTGTGGTCGCTCAGCAGATCACAACCATTCAGAAAGCTCTGAAGCAGAAGGTATGTAATGAACTAGTGGATGCAAGGACAGACAAAAAAATCTCCACTTGAGCTAGTCTAGGCAAGTCTTTGACTTCGGACTAGCTTCACTGCTTAGGGGCAGCTCAGACAATACTTGAGCTTGGAGAGGTGTGAGCAATGCACTAGCTGGGAGCATCATATCAGGCCATTAGCACCTTGGGTTGGTTTTGTAACTTCACCCTAGTCCGTGCTACCGTAGTTGCCCATGCTTGCACAGGCTCAAGTACATCTCAGCTTGAGCTGCAGTGCCAGCAGACTTTGGTATGGGAGACACTCCAATACAGGTCCACTGATACAAATTGGAGCTGAGATAGACAGTCGGTGTTCTGCTGTGAAGTGCTCAGCACCACGTTTATCTAAATGTGTTATCAAAGCTTTAGTGGGTTCTCAAAACCCAATATGTGCAGAAAAATGCATGCTTGGGCGTACCCAGAGTTGCAATGTAAAGTGAATTTTTGGCTTTGCATGGAGACTCAGCTGTCAGCCAGTCTAACAGCCAGCCTCTGCTTTGGTGTCTGTGGGCTCAGAGGGGTTAAAACCTGAATCTCCTTTCCTTTGGCTTGGAATTAGAAACTTGCTCTCCATGAATTCTGCATTACCTTATCCCCATCTGAAATTACTACCTACAGAGCTTTAAAAAGGATTTAGGTTTCTCTTTGCCCTCTCTGCCACGAATTAATTCAGGTCCAAACTCCACTGCAGAATACATGAAAAGATGTTTGTTTACAGCTGGAGGGATAAAAGTCTGTTAAATCTTATCAGTAAATCTTCCATGAGCCCAGTTTCTTAAACAGGGACAAATATTGCTGGTAATACTAGATTCCTGCAGCAGGCCCACATTGAGTCACTACAGCTGTGAGCACCTCTGTGTGTCCATGCTTCGTAATTTAACCACTGAAAGCCATTGTTTTCCTCTTGGAAGATTCTGCTCTATGGCTCGATGTTCAGGTCAGGCTCTGTTCTTCAAGGAAGGTGACGTTTTTAATTTTCTAGGTGGATCACTTCATGTTTGAAGGCACAGAGATCCCACTGGTCCCATCCTATGCAGTCGCAGGGGATGTTGGGTGTACTGAACTGCACAGTAACCTGAAGGTAAGGAGGACAGACTGCATAGACAGAAAGAAGAGGGGGCAGTACAGATGCTGGATGCTACCCAGACCACTGGTGTGTCCATGACAGGGATTAGGAGGAAAGTTTCTAGGATCATTTTGGGATTTGAACACATCTGTAAGCAAATGATGCTCCTCGGATAGCAGTCTGGAGGGATGCTATCCTGACAGGTGTCGGGCACGCTTGTGCTGTGTCCTCTAAACAGTCTGGGATAGATACCCAGCCTTCTTAGTTTGCTGGAAAAAGCAGGAAACAAGTGTGTTAATCGTGTGTTGGAACCATATGTTTGAGGCTCTCTTTCTTCCTGTGGCTGTGGTGGTCTCAGATTACTCTGCGATTGCTGAGATCTTACTCTACTCCTTTGGGTCTGATGAAGCCAAAATCCTTGCAAAGAAGATCACCGCAACATTCAGACTATTGTCAGAGCAACTCAGCTCCCAGGTAGATGCCTTAATGTCCACAAATCTCTTTTTAAATGTGAGATTTTCAGCCTAAGCACAAAGTACCTGGGTGATTCTCCCGATGCCTTGTGACCGCGTATCACAAAAAGGTCACAGTACCCATTCTTCATCTACCTCCCTCCTTTCTGATTCTCGTTTTTCCTCCTGAGGCTGGACTTGCATTCAGCTTCAGTGCTAGTTATAGTTACAATGGCAGGACAGTTGAGCTAAGCAGCCCTGCCTACTTCTCCTTCCATCTGGGATTTTTGATCCTCCCTATATTCTCGTTTTCCTCACCTGTAGTCCGTACAGCTGAGGACTGGTTAGTTGGTTGAGGGATACTGAGAGCAAAACTTTGATAGGAAGTGGTTCTTCTGAAGGCATAACTCATTTTTCTTTTCTTACTTGCTAACTGAGTGCGTGCATAGATATACTCTATTGTGGGTGGTGCTCCTGTACCTGTTGTCATTGTTTCCTCTGTGCCTTTCCCAAGACCATTATGACTCTGGGATGAGAGCTGTGAAGACTGTCATCTCAACAGCTGGCAACCTAAAAAGAGAGAGTCCTACTATGGATGAGGTAAATGTGCTAAGTTTTCATGTTGTCACAGACCTATTAGGCCTTTTCTGCAGCCTCATAACAGAGTTGAGATCTCTGAATTTCTGAGTTCTTTCATCTTTGCAGGAGCTGATCTGCCTGCGGACTCTCAGGGATGCCAACGTGCCCAAATTCCTGAAGGATGAGCTCACACTCTTCAGTGGTATTGTCTCAGATTTATTTTCCAAGATCAAAGAAGAGCATGTTGATTATGGCATCCTGGAAGAAGCCATTCGTGAATCCTGCATCAAAGAGAACCTGAAGGATACTGATGGTGAGGGAAAAAGCTCTCCACCAGCTCCCTGTGGGCCTGGGCTTTTAGTCCTCTGCCCTAGGAAAAGAGACAGCTGTTCCAGACCCACTCCACGTTGTCTTCCTCTGCAGGTTTTGTGACTAGGTACATTCAGCTCTATGAAACTACTGTGGTTCAACATGGCTTTATGCTGGTGGGACCAACAGGATCTGGGAAGACAAAGGTATGGTTGTGAGACTCTGCTGGCCCCAGTAAACCATTGCCTAGTTATGGATACAGAGGGTTAAGCTTCACAGAAGACTTACTCTCTGAGTTTCCGTCTTTGCTCAGGTAAAAGTCAGGGCACCAAGATGGTGCCTTTTGGTACTGATTTATAGCCATGGGGAAGTATATTACTAGCTCATTGTTTCAAGTTGGGAGATTAGACTGAGGCTTATTAGCTCTGCTACAGATTTCTAAGGCTGAGACATGCTTTGACGTCTTGAGATGCTTCAGGCCTCTTGGACAGGAGATCTAACTTCGTCCCCTCTTCATCTAGAATGCTTGCTTTCTGTGAATACAGCCAGGCATCTCCTTACTGTCATATTATCCTTCATTACATCTCCTCCACTGCTTTTTGAATGCAGCTGCTGTGAGAGCAAGTGGAGCCATGGCAGTTAAATCTCTTGCTCTCCTGCTTTTGCAGGGTTACCAAGTCCTGGCAGCTGCAATGACATCACTGAAAGGTCAGCCTGCAGCAAGTGGTGGGAATTAGGAGGTAGTCAGATACCTTGTACTGAATCCCAACTCCATCACAATGGGCCAGCTTTATAGAGTTCAACTTGCTAACGCATGAGTGGTAAAGTACAAAACCTGCTTTCCTTCTTTGCAGACTGGAAACAGTTTTCTTGTCTTGAGCATCTTCTCTTCAAGGCTGAGAACTGTTTAGGGTAGTGGCATGAAACCAGAAGCAATCAAGTCCTTATCCTCACCAAGCCACAATAGCCAGTCACAGCTATTTAAGCTGACATCTTCTATTGTGTGCTTGGCTTGGCTGCCAGCACATGCCCAGACAGTGACTGCAGCTCAGCAAGCAGCATTAACTGCATAACAAGGAATAATTAAATTGCTTTGGAGCACATACCCCTGCTCTAAGATGCAGCAGCTTAAAAACACTTGCTTTGCTTCTGAAAAAAAGCGCTTGAATTGTTCTGTATAAATACGTTGGTGGCCTTGAATGAGGAGGAATGACTTTCAGACATAAAGAGGCATTTCATTGCTGTTACCAGGGCTCCTGCTTGCTTACACGCTTTAGAAGCAAGAACCAATAGCCTGTTTGCCCTCTTGACAGCCAGGTCTTACTGCTTATGTTTCCGTATGGGACCTCAGGTTGAATTTGCAGCTCACTTTATCCAGAAACTGAGGTGTGGGAAGCAGTGTGAATCTCCCTTTAGCCCTGTTACTCACCACTTGCTTAGGGGCAAAGCTAAAGACTGTCTTCTGTAAAGCGGGAAACTAAACAAATGTGAAACTAACTACCTCTAGGAAAATGCAAGTAAGTAAGGGCTGCTGATGCTGAGACCCAGAGCTTCCTGCCCTGGGCTCTAGTGCTTCTTTACTGAAGGACATTCTCTAGGATGTTCCAGTTAAGCTCACCCGTTTATTTATGATGTGACTGTACCCAAGGGCAGCACACAGACATGTCAATATGACAAAAAGAAGAATATAGCAGCCGCGTAAAGCATATTTACAGACAAATCCATCTGTTTTAATCAGCTGAGCTTTTGAACAGACTGTTTTCCCTTGATCTCAGTAACAATATCCTGGAATTGACAAGCACTATGAAAATAACAAATAATTAATAATGGGAGTAAGTCCAGGGCCTGAATGGAAATTGTACTCCAGGTTTCCATGTACGGATTAACTT
Organism: Forpus xanthops; assembly: GCA_032466535.1. Classification (NCBI taxonomy): domain Eukaryota; kingdom Metazoa; phylum Chordata; class Aves; order Psittaciformes; family Psittacidae; genus Forpus; species Forpus xanthops. The sequence goes on along the minus strand of JASSUY010028624.1, from coordinate 19,388 downwards.
CTCGCTGCAAATAGCCGGCATTCCTTGTGCCTGTTCCCCTGTTCGCCATCTCCAGCATCATCTGGTGAGGGATGCTGAGGATGGAGAGCTTCAGTTGTAGGGAGCGTAGAGTCATGCTCTTTTGCCCGGATTCATCCTCATAACCTGTAGTTACCCAACGGAAGCATTTGAATTAGCAGAGTAACTGTATGTCCTGAAAAACTTGGTGGAGAAGAGGCACAGAGAGCTGATAACCTGAAATGGATGCTAGCACAGCCTCTTTGCTTTTCACTGAGGGCGGAGATGTTAAAGGGAAACTTAGCATTTTACAGTCAGATGACATGAAGTACAGATGCTAATGCCCGTAGAAATTGATTGATGGTGTCACTGAGACTGAGATGTATGTCTCAGTAAAAGAAATAACAAAATGGGACTTTAGGCAGTTCATCAGGTGAGGCACAGGAACCAGGGTAAGATTCTGTCTCTGTTTCCTTAGATTGTGCAAGCTTTGCCATTGATTTCAGCAAAACCAGAAAGGGCCAAGCCCTGACTTCCTCCCACCATTCAGGACAGATAGGATCCTTTCCTCACTCATCCAGCTGGGAGCTGCGGCCACTGACACCATCCAGAAGTGGTACGTGTTTGATGGGCCAGTTGATGCTTTGTGGATCGAGAACACGAACACAGTGCTAGATGACAATAAGAAGTTATGTCGCAGCTCAGGGGAAATCATCAAGCTGTCAGAGGTAACTCATCCCTCATGCTTTTGCTGCCTGTTGTTGTCATTCCTCTCTCTTGGAACAGGCTTGCCTTTCACTTTCCACTTGATGTCTATGATGGACTTGGATGAAATCTGTGTCTCAGTAGTAGCCCTGAACTGCCCAGACACAACAAAAAGGGCTCTGCAACAGAGGAAAAGATCTCATCTTTACCAAATTATGCTGAAACGTATCTTGGAAGTGATTAAGTGCTTATCCTCCTTGCTTTCTTTTTGCAGTTTCCAGAGTATGACCATGATGTTTGAAGTTCAGGACCCAGCTGTTGCTTCCCCTGCTGCAGTGTCTCACTGTGGCATGGTTTACTTCGAACCCAGGGTCTTGGGGCTGGAGCTGTTCATTGAGTGCTGTCTGCAAATCCTCCAGGCATCATGAAGCCCTTCTCACAGCAGCTTTCATCTCTCTTCAAGAGATTCTTCAAGGTGAGCTATGGTACTATTCCAGCCTTTCCATGGCTTGGAGCTTGTCAGCTCAGGTATCAATCAGCCCAGACTTGTCAAGGCCTGGAGTTAAACACTTCATACTACCAGTGTATAAACTGATATGTAAACTTCCTGGGTTTAGTATGGGTTATTTGCTGATCCCCATAGATTTGACTTAGTCTTTTGGGGCATTGTAGTTTGTGTTATTTAACTGTAAAATTATCTCCTGGACAGAATCGTCACTGGTGCTGCACCATTGCTTACAGTGGAGTAAGGTATAAGAATTCCAGTGAGGAAGTTATAAGAACAAGTCTTGTTATTTCTACTCTGCTCCTATTTTACTGAATAACATGGAGCTGCAAATGGGAGCTCTGAAGGGAGCAAATGATTGAACAGCAGTGATGGAACAGGATGCACATCATTGTTGCACAGAACCAACAGGCAGTCCCAGAGGTTTCTTGAGGTTAAGACTGAACTGAAGGGGTTTGACTTGCTTCTCTCCAGTCAAAGCAGTGGCATTTGGGACATGGTGGGAAATGGCAGTGCTCTCAGTCATACTTTCCCTGTTGAATATAGCCTGCAGGCAGGTAAGGAGAAACTAGCACCCTAAGAAGGTAAAAGCAACGTCAGGTGTATTGGATGGTGACACCGAGTTGTTCCTTTCTTTCCTTACAGGAAGCCATTGGCTTTGTCAAGGAGGTAATTGCCTCAACAGACAGCAACCTCACAAGGAGCCTCCTCGTGCTCTTGGAATGTTTCCTTCAGCCTTTAATTCCCATTGAGGTAGGATTTTGCTACCTCTATCACCATCTTATGCCTGTAACTCTTAGGGGCATCATGTCATGCAGAGAGTTAGTCACCAGAGAATGAAGTGTTGGTTACTACATCTGAGAATGAGGTGTTGGTGCAGAAAGGTCATGCTGTAGCTCATGTACATGGCGGAAGGTAATACAACATCCTGCAAAACACAGGTAAAACCTGGAAGGATTACGCTTTGCCCACTGAAAGAGCAAAAGATGAGCTCCATGCCTATCAGGCTGGAGGGAAGATGTTCACTTTTATTTACAGCAGAGGGAATTGGAGAAGGAGTGGAAAGCAGAGATCAGAGCTAAGCAGTGATGCACTTCAGACTGCAGATCTTTGGAGAATTAGTATTGAAGAAGGCTGGATGATTTTCAAATTAAAACCCAAAGACTAAATTCTCCTCCTAGCTCCTGTTGAGTGACATTAGTTCAGCAAGGGGAGTCTCTCAAGTACACTAATGAAACAGCAAGTTCTAATCCATAGAATGCATTAACAAGGCCTGTGAAATACTGGCTAGCAAAACTCGCATAGCAGCTGGAAGAATGATGAGCACTTTAAGAGTCTGAGGTTTGTGTACCTTAACCGTGCCTGAGAGTTTTACTTCTGCTCTTCTCTGGTTTGCAGGGAATTAGGACAATTCCCCAGGAGAAGACAGCTCGTATCAAAGAGCTGATGGAACCCTGGTTTATATTTGCCTTGATCTGGAGTGTGGGTGCTCCTGGGGATTCCCAAGGTTACACGGCCTTCCGCTTGTGACTGAGGGAGAAGATGGCAGAGGAAGAGGTGAGCAAAGGAAAAACAGATCCTCTCCCACTATTGAGGAACTGGTAATGGGGAATGGGGGGCAGAGCTTATAGAGTGCCTGGAGGCTTTGTGTGGACTTCCTCTTTGGATCTGGTGTAGCACATCTGCCCCTTCAAGGGGTCCTTAGAGCTGGAAGATCTGGGAGAGAGGCCTGACCCACACTGGTCTGGGCAGTATCCCATTAGTAAAGTCTTCCTTGCAGTAGTGCAGATCCTTCTCTGAACTCAAGTGGGTGGCAGTTCGGTTCACCAACAGCTTTATGCTCACAGATCCAGTTACTTTTCCTGGAAGAAGGACTGGTTTATGACTATAAACTGAACGATGCAGGACATAGCAGTCGTGAAGATGATCTGGAAGAGAAGGTCCTCAGGGAGGTAAAGTATTTCACTTACAACTTCAAGCTGAGAAATTGTGGGAGAGGGATCAGAAAGTGACACAGTCCTGCAGGATTTGGTAGGATTTGTGATCAAGGGCAAACAAGGAAGACCTATAGGAACCAAGTGGGAATGTTTCAAGTTAAATCAAGCTTTTCATTAAAGGACGAAGGCAATTTCTTGCCCTCAGGGTTGCGAAGCAGATCTTTCAAATGTGAGTCAAGCACTTATCAATTCAGACTCGAATGTCTCTGCCAGTGTTCAGGAAAGCGTGAGGGCTCTGCAAGTGTGACCACTGGAGAAGGACAGAGAGAAGCTCACATGGAAAGGTTGGTCAGTGTTATAAAGCGGTGCACAACAGCAGGAAAGCGGTGTGCAGTAGTCTGGAGGAGAAGCAAAGCAGACAAACATGCCTTCTCTTTCCCAGGAGGCATGCAAGGCCCATCTGATTGACAGTCACCGCCCTCTGGGCTGGAAAGAGTAACACAGGAAAAATAAGGGAGGAAAGATGCTTTCCCCTCCTGAAATCAAAGCAAAGTAAAGAGCCTTACATGAGTATCAGATGTTGAACAGAAGCTGCCAGTGTCGTCTCTGTGGGAAGGCCACATGGGGTGTCAAAATGCAGTTTCTCAGTGTTCTCCAACACATCCCTGACAAAACCTCTGTCTCATTTGTAGAGTGGCATCTGGGAGGTTCGCCTGTGGCTTGGCTCTAGCACAGGTCATCCGTGTCTTGTACAAGTCCAAAACTTCCATATGCCTCTGAATTCAACATGGATGATGGCACCAAATGTGAAGATAGGATCCCAGCTAAGCCCTTGGTGGCACTCTGCCATGGGACACTTACAGGGTGGGTCAGCTTAGGACAGAATTCCAGTTCTTGCAAATCATAGAATCATAGAATAGTTAGGGTTGGAAAGGACCTTAAGATCATCCAGTTCCAACCCCGGTGCTCCATCCCCCTGTGATCCCAGTCTGCAGAGGAGAGCACGCATATTATTGCTGGGGCAATAATCTCTAGCTTTTGGGCTACCTCTCTCCCACATGAAATGAGTCAGAGCCTCACAGCATTGCCATACAGAAAGGCAGGTGACAAGATGAGACAGAGGGGCTGGAAACCTGGATTCCTCGTCAGGATCTGAACTGCTACACAAGGAGCTGTGACAGGAAAAATACAGCACATAGTTTTCCATTTCCTGTAGAGGATAAATGCAGCGGCCCCTTCTGAACACTCCCATGCCTTCCAGGTGTACTGGGAGAAGTGGCTGGAGCCTACAGCAGAGTTCGCCATGGTTCCCGATACCAACTTCTGTGACATTATTGTGCCCACAATGAACACAGTCCGAATGGCTCATCTGCTGGAGCTGTTGCTCATCAACTATAAGCCAGTGTGTGCCCAGCCTTATCTTTGCTTTTCAGAGTTATCCTTGTTCAGCTACCTGATACTTTGAGATTATTCCCCACTCCCATGGATTTGTATTTCCCTGCTCGAAAGCTGTGCCTAAGCAACAAGAGCTCTCCATTCAGTCCCCAGGCACCATGCCAGCACTGCAAAGGAATGTCAACACTCAGGTGTTCAATCAAAATGCAGCAATTGCTAGATTGCTGCCCCTCAAATTCCAGCCCATCATATCCTACCTGTTTCCTGGAGTTCCATTGCCTACTTCTCTGGTTGGATTCCTTCCACACCAGGAGATCTGTTGTAGCTGCCTTTCCTCTAGCTGATGTCAGAGAGCTGAGAGGCACAGCCTGTATACCTGTGGTTATGCTGCTGATTGTGTTTCTGGATTCTCTGCATTGGTCCCACCAGCACAGGGAGGACTCTCACAATTATAGACAAGCTTTTGAAGAACTTGCCTCTCAAATGCTGATGTTCCTGATGTTTTCGGCACGTACCTTTGCTAACCAAACTCAGTACCTCATTGACAGCAAACTGGGTAAGAGGCAAGTTTCCTTCCTGTGTTTGCAAAGGCAGCATCCCTGAGTTCAGTGTTGCTATCAGCTTAGCCATGTACTTTCATCCTGAGACCTGAAGGGGCCCCAAGCACACACAGCAAATCTGAGCTGGGATTGTGAGAGCCCCTAATAACTTGATGCGTTTGCAATAAGGTGAGAAGGATTAGTGAGGGTCTGTAAACATTGCTCCAATTCTGGTTATTCCAGAAATACTCCATTTCACAGCACAGGTGTTTGCAAAGCCTGGTCTGAGATATTTATAGGAACTGATGAGGGGAGAAAACTTGGTTGCTGACCCCAATCCCACTCCCCATGGTTAACAGCTTCCCTTTTACTCCATGGTCAGCCACTGGTTTGAAGTTACCAGCAGCACTGACATTCATTGACATTGTGCAAATCTTCACTCATGTTTGGAAGCAAAGCCAATGCCTCAATCCTTGCTCCAGATCTTTTGTATGCAAGGGCCCATATAAAGAGTTGTGTGGAGTGAAAGTGTAGAGAGCTGAAACCACTGCCCCAGGAAGCCTCTGGAGAAAAGGCTGCTTTTGGGTCAAGCTGAAAGTACCTTTGCCATAGGAGTTGTCCTGTGTCCTTACACAGTTTTGTCCTTACAGGCGGAAGGGTGTGTTTGGGCCTCCAGTTGGGTGGTACTTCATATTTCTTATTGATGACTTGAACATGCCCATGCTGGACACATGCGGTGCTCAGCCACCCATCCAGCTACTACAGCAGCGGATGGACCACTGGGGCTGGTATGACAGGAAGCAGATTGGTATGACCCAGATCCTTTGCCCTCTTAGCAGAAGTTGATAGATATGCTGATAGATAGGATGGTCAGGGAACTGGAGCACCTCCCGTGTGAAGACAGGCTGAGAAAGTTGGGGCTGTTCAGCGTGGAGAAGAGAAGGCTGCGTGGAGACCTCATAGCAGCATTCCAGTATCTGAAGGGGGCCTATAGGGATGCTGGGGAG
>JASSUY010028624.1:0-13205 GCA_032466535.1 Forpus xanthops | reverse complement strand
GACATGGTTTAGTGTGAAGTGTCCCTCCCCATGGCAGGGGGGTTGGAACTGGATGATCTTAAGGTCCTTTCCAACCCTAACTCTTCTATGATTCTATGCATACCCACTGTGGAGATTTGTGGTGAGGGTTTCGAGCTACAACTTCACATTCGTTTCCAATGTTGCGCTCTTCAAGGTGCTTTTAAGAAGCTGGTAGATATTAATTTTGTCTGTGCCATGGGGCCTCCTGGAGGTGGAAGACATACTGTCACTCCATGCCTTACTCCCCATTTCAACTACCTCTCCTTCCCTAAAATGGAGGACAGCAGCAAGACGGCTATCTTCTCCACCATCCTTGACAGAACTCATCCTTGGCAGCTGGATGGATGAGTTCTGCTGGCAGCTGCCATCTTCTCCTCGTGTTGCAAGTCAACTTGATAATACTGGAGGTCGGAAGGGGAGAAATTAGTATTGATGACCTGATCAAAGTGTTGGAAGCTGGAACTTGCGTTAGTTGCTTGAAGGTGCTTTTGGGGAAGTGTTGTTTGAATCTTAGCAAACAGAGAAGCTCATACAGTTTATGTCTCAGGGTCAAATTCTGCTGGTACAGTCAGCAAACTTCAGATTTGTCTTCCAGAATTTCATAAGGAATCCTATGGTCTATGCCTTTCGGAGAGGATTTTGTGATGGATGATGTAGATATCCTGCCCCTCAGCAGGTAAAGCTGTGACTCATGTCTTTTGTCTTTTTCTAGATGGACTCCTAGGAGAAAAAAATGTCACAGAGATGCAGCGCGTAAGTAAGAGAAGACAGATGAGAGAGAGGGAGAGACTGTGAATAGAACAAGCTAATGGGCACAGCATGGCGTGGCTTACCTGTGCTTTCAGCAGACAGACACTTGCCCAGACAACAGCCTTCTGTGGAAGCAGAGCCTTCTGTTACTTTCCATCTGCTGCAGCCTGTGGAGAGCTGGGCAGGGTGCATCTAAGCATGGTGCTACAGCCACCCAGAAAAAAAGGGGTTCATTTGGAGTGGAGTGAGTCCTCTTGTATTTGACAGGGTGGGAATTTAGGATCATCTTTGCAAATGTGCCCTCATCTGCAAATATGCCAATAGGAAGGAGTGAAAATAGTGAGCTATGAAAGAAGCAAAGCAGAGCTTTCTGAGTGCTTGCAGTATTTACAAGCATCAGTACCTGACTGTGAGCTTGGCGGCACACTGAAGCACCTAACTGTGATTTAAAAATGAAGAGTTTTGGAAGGAGTTGGGAAGTGCAAAGTGCTGGGGTGTCACAGAGCTCTGCTTCCCCAGCACTGCTTGTAATCAACTTAATGGGAGAGAAAAGCAAAAGACAGGATTTTGTGCACTAAAACTGGCAGCTGTGTTTAAATCTTGCCAGGCTGTTGCATAAGAAATTATTCCTCAGTGGCTTTGCATTTGCTGATCTCAATGAATTGCCAGGCAGTTTAGTAAGAGGGCACTCAGCCCTTCTAGCTTAAAAGTAGGTGAGACTCCACTGTGGGAGTATAAAGAGGGAGAAGGAAGACCTCTCAGGAGTATTTCAGGTAGGCACCAATTACCTGTCTGGCAGTGCCTCCTCTCTCCCTGGGGTGAATGAAGTCTTAACTGCACAGAACTGTTATGATGCATTCTTCCCTCCCCAGATCTGATTCCCTTTGGTTGGGAAACTCACTGGTGAGCTGTCCACTGCAGTGAGCAGGTGCTTAGTCAGGTCCCTCCATAGCCTCTGCATGAGAAAGCGGAGAAGTGTGTTCCTGGCAAAGTCTTAGAAGTACCTCTGTAACTCAGTCCCACCTGTCTGCACTGCCAGGACCTTCTCAACCCATAGTCACCACCTTTATATCCTCTCCACCTTCCTCTGTCTTTGCAGCAGGAGCACTTGCAGTGAAAGATCTGAACAAGCCCTTGGTTGATGCCACTATTGGCATGTATTTGACCATCACATCCCAGCTGCTGCCTGCACCAGCTAAGTCACATTACACTTTCAACCTGAGAGACCTCTCCAAGGTGTTCCAGGGCATGCTCATGGCTGAGCCCAGCACCATCCAGGTGAGTCCTCCCATCAACATAGTCATGCCACCCAGGGGAAGACCAGAAATGTTCCAGTGTAAGGAGCTCATTGGTGGGTCTGCAAAGAGGCCTTGCTTTCCTGATGGAGCTGTGTTTGGTACTCTTCGATGAATGTGGTAACCTTCCCTTTGGCTATGTTGCCTGGTACCAGTAGTATGCAGTACCACCACCACCCCAGCCCTTCCTTGGCATGGGAGCCAATGAGTGGCCACAGGGAGTCAGTATGATACAGCTTGGCATTCAGGGCTGGATGGAGCCACAGAGGACCAGGTAGGGGCAGAGGTTTGTCCTGTTACCAGCCCATAGCAATGGAGGCTTCTGCCCCTTCAGCTCTCCTCGGACCTTGTTCTGCCTCCAGCCTGGCCAGTAGAGGTGTCTTATGACAGGCAGTACTTGGGACCCTGGTTCTGTGCTACACCTGAAAAAAAGATCTTTCAAAAAGCCCCAAAACCCACAAGAACTTCTGAAGACAGGAAAAATGAAATCAAACTGAGGGAAAGGTAAGGACAAACAGCATGGACTTTAAATCCAAGGGGAAGCCTGACATGGGCCAACAGAGGGGGAATTAGCTGAAGCTGGAATGAGCTCTCTGCAAAGCAGCTGTTTTGACAAGAGTTGGTTTTGAGAGAAGGGAATGTAGCTTCCTCTGCCTTGATCTTTCTCCTCTCCAGCTGCCTTCTAGCAGGAGTGGAACTGGCCACATGCCAGACAGGAACCAGCTTTCCTGACAATGAGGCTCTGAATACTTCTCTGCTTCCCCCATGGGGGCTGTTTGCTGGGCTTTCCTATCAGGACAAACTGCAGCTGCTGAAACTGTGGTACCATGAGAGCTGCCGGGTGTTCTGTGGTCGCTTGGTCACTAGGAGGACCGCATGTGGTTTGACAACCTGATGAAGAGTGTGAAGGAGGAGTTAAACACCACTTTTGAGATGGTCGTCCCCTGTTTGGGGACTTCATGGATCCAGATGCCCATATCAAGCTGTACAAAGCAATTGGCAGCCAGGAAAAGGTAAGAACCGAGGGAATCATTATGATGTGATCTGTGTTTGCATCTTCTGTGTCTTCTGCAAACAAATGAAAACAGTTAATAGTGATCGTGGGGTTGCTTGAATTGGAGGTATCTGGAATCACAAACCCTCCCAGGGCTCTCCTGTGAAATCCTACCCCAGATATGGATAGTGGCTGCATTCGGTGGGATGGGAAGTTGAGGTGGAACAAGCTGTCTCTGCATTGCCATACTGGGGGCAGCCTGCTGTGCCTGATCTCCTAAGTAAACTGCATTTGGGACTGAAAAGTGAAATTTGCTGGAAAGAAATGGCACATTACTCCCAACCAGTACTACTTTTGCCATTAAAGACTTAAAAATTGACCTTTACAAATAATTAATGTTACTGCCAGATTCCCTCTTGGAGAAGATACTGTGAGTACTTTGGTAATGATAATTAAGCAAAGGCAATGAGCAGTGCGTTTTGCACTCATTATCAGAAACAAATGATTATCCCATTGTCTCTGCTCTTGTGATAGCTGTGTGACAGGCACTGGTAATTAACTGAGCTTTCCAGTCCCTTCTGCAAAGTAGCTAGGTCTGTCTCCCACTGAGGTGAGCACAGCTGAGACAGCCAGACTTACCAAGCTGCTGCACAGTGCACAAATAGGCACAAGACTTTGGCATCCAGGCAGGGATCTCAGCACTGTATGCGTTCCAGTTGATGTTGCTTGCCTGGGTTCACAGTGAGATGGCTGAGGGGGTAGAACCAAATCCCAGATGTCTTTGTGCTTCATCCCTTGCTCTGGCTTGAGGGTGTTGTTGAATTGAGCCCTGGGAAGGGCAGGAGAGACAGATCCTGCAGCTATTTCTATGCAGTGGCAGGACCAGGAGGGCAGTGTGCTTCTCTACCCACCTGCAGCCAGTAGTGTTTCTTTCCAGCCTTTTCCATCCAGGATCCAAACCACAGAATGCAGCAGCAGGCAGTGGTCAGCTATGGAGTGAGGAAGGTCTCCCATAGGGAGGCCCTGGAACAGTATGGGTCAGGCAGCCATAAGCTCTTTTATTTTGAACTACACCTCACTGTTTCTCCAGGCAAACAGTGCTGTTGGGAACAGCAGACCTCAGTCACTTGCTTGAGTTAGTTTAAGGTCACCTTTCAGCAGCTGCTGCCACCACCTTTAGCTAAATTCAGCTCACTCCAATGGCAGTTGCTATAGGAGCATGAAGCAAAGAGAGCCATCACCTCCCCACAGGCAGCTACTCACAGACCCTGCTGAGCCTCCAGGATCTGCCCTCCCAGAGGGCTCTCTGTGCTCACAGACAGCCACGCACCCCCTCTCCATTGATTTTATCTGGTAGCCACAATTGACTCTTTCTGCCCACAGCTGAAAGCTGTGATTGAGGGTACAATGAAGTGAGCACCCCAGAGCTGAAGCTTGTGCTCTTCATGCATGCGATAGAGCACATCTGTTGAATCAGCCAGGTTCTGCACCAGGCTGCAGGGAATGCTCTTCTTCTGGGTGTTGAGGGAAGTGGGAGACAGCCTTTCACCAGGCTGGCAACTCACATGTAAGTAATGCGTTCCTATGTACATAACGTGGAGCAGCTGTGTCAGAGCTGCTTCTGGAGAATCTCTTTTTTCCTGCCCTTCCTGCTGCTGGTTACACATTTTTCTGGTTGCTGACTTCTCAGATTTAACACTCAAGAGCTAGGGCTCAGTTAACATGCACATCCACAGCAGAAAAAATGGACTCTTTGCCTGCTGGTAGCTTGGGTTGCTGTTGCAGATGTGCAGTGAATGAGCAAAAGCAGCATGGTCCACATCAGCTCACTGGCCTGTGCATCACTCAGAGGGATAGACAGGGGCTTCTTCCTGGGAGCAGAGCAGTAGAAAGACAAAGACAGGAGCTCCTAGTGACCAAGTGATCCTGGCAGCCTGTCAAGTGGGATTGGTGAGTCTTGGGAGTCAATGGGCCTTAAGTGGAAAAAGGAATGATGCTGAGGAGGAGCATTCTTCCAGCTCTGTAGACAGGATGTGATCCTCGAGGAATGCAGCCACAGTTCCCAGGTGCAGCAGCCTCAGAGGGCAGCATCACAAAACCATCCGTGTTGAGTTGTACTCTCTCTACTTGAGGCACTGAGCACAAGAAGCAGTGTGCCTCTTAGATTATGGAGTTGTAGTTCCCCTGGTTTCTAGCTCACTCGGGTTTCTCTGGCTTGCATGAAACATGCTCTTGGGTTGGTGGCTCAACATGCACAGGGACAGGCGTGCACTCAGGACGTTGCAGAGAAACAATTTACTTGAGTCTGTTCCCCCTGAATCCACAGCACATGCTCCAAAGTGCAGGTTTTGATTTGCTGTAACTCCACAGGCTTCTCTTTCCTTTAGGGCACATTAAGAGTTCCCAGTTTGAACTGCCCAAAAATTATGGCATCCCTGAATGGTGAGATGGTGTGAAGAAGATCATGATGAAGGCAGGCATTGAGAATCTACCCAAGACCTTCCTGTTCGTAGGCACGCAGGTACAGGGGTATCAGCATGGTGGAGTCCATCTCCAAAGGAGTCTGAAACACATCTCAGAGCTCAATAAATCCCCCCAAAAGGATTGAGGAGCCTGATACAAACCAGGCACAACTTGTATTCCTTCAGTAGCTCAGTTTCATCATCTTACAGAAAAGCCCCAGGGAAACTGAAGGTGGTGCATATGCTGCTGAGGCACTGCAGAGCTGTGTGGGAGTGGGCTGATTCTTCTGTTGCTTAAGGAAGCTTCCTTCAGCTCCATCCAGGGGGTTGGTAGGATCAAAGACTTTAGAGCCAACTGCCTGAAGCTTAGCACTATTCTGACCATTGATACTAGAAGTCCTAAGTAACATCATTCTCTTTCTTTTCAAAGATACCAGTAAATTTAGGGCCTTAAGCCTGCTGGTTCCACAGGATAACATTAGCTTGTTATTGTAAACTATAACTTGCTAATGACTAGGCCAAGTTCTGGAATTCATGGTTATGTTCCTCATAGGGTTTTTTACTGCCTTCATTGTTATAGGAACCAAGTCTCTTCTGGCAGTGCCCTAAACAGTGAGATGAGCATCTGGCAAATGCTGTATCCTTTTCCCTGCAGTGAGAAACATATATGGGAGAAGAGGGGCATGAGAGGGTGCATTTAGTCAAGTAGAAGGATGCTGTATATTTCTGGTTTAGCAAAAGTGGAGAAGTGAGTGTAGCTCTGGAGGAAGATAGTCCCACATGACACATCCCTACCATTACTGCCTCCCACTTCAATAGCTTTAGTCCTAATCGTGAAGCATTCTCTGCTGGGGGGAACAAAGATCCAGAGCAAGATGGAACCTGGGGTCTGATTTCGGTCACTGGCGAGGCAGGGAGCAAAGCCCTGAGCTCAATTTGTCTGCATAGAAACAGTGAGGGGCAGTAGAAGGTTTGTCCTCAGACACACACCCCTTGCCCCTGGGATGGCTGAACATGGCTTTCTATTGGCAATGCTGGACAAAGCTCAGAGGATGCCTTACTAGAGCTGGGTGATCACAGAAATGATTTCTTACAGCAGAGGCTGACAGCTGTATCTATCCACAAGTGATCTCCATGGTGTGTGGAGGCAGGATTGTCCTAGGAAACTGCTTTTCTCCTTTATTTCTTTTTCCCCTCTATCATCTACTTAGATTAAAAAGGAATCCTTCTTCGAGGATATCAACAACCAGCTCAGCTCCAGTGACATTCCCAACATCTACAGCCTTGATAATGAAGAACAGATCATGACATCTATGAAGCCCATTGTTTGGGATTTAGGGCAGCAGCCCACCAAGGCCAATTTGATGGCAGCATACAGAGGGTGGGTTCACAGCAATATCCACACAGTCGTGTGCATGAGGTACAATGGGAGGGATAGGACACCGTGCTGTCAATGTTACTCTTTGCTTGTCCTTTGCCTTGCATCACTTTGTCATGGGACCTTTGTTTCCAGGCCCCTGATTTTGCTGGAGTATAATTGGCATATTGTCTTCCCACAGGATACTGAATATGGTTTTTTATGCTTTGCTGGATTCAAGATGAAGTTTGAAAGCTTTAAGTATATGATTATGTGTGATCCAGATTAAATGCAAGATTCCCCTTTGTTCATGCACCATTGAGCTGTTCCTTACAAAGATATCTGGCTTGAACTGGGGGCTTAGTTCTACCATGTTTATCTTGTGCACAGTCCCTGAGCAGCTTGCTTGCTTGCAGGGGGGCTGCCAGAAGGTACAGAGTCTTCTTGGTGCAAGTACATGTGGAAGAATCAGGGTCATGATTTTGGTCTGGCAATGCAATCTGTGCACTCACCATCTTGAAATAGACTTCAGATCACATGGATTTCTTACCCCTTAAGTGTACTCCCTAGGGAGGGACCCATAAAACAGCACCTCACTACCATCTTAATGCTCACAGAATATACCCAAGACTTTCAAGGCGTGAGCTATGACATGCACCTTTGGACACGCACATGCAGCTCACTGCCTGAATTTTCATTCCCTATTTGCCTCTCTCCTCCTTCTTCCTTGGGTACATTCCCTTCATTCTTGTCTGTTAGACTCTAGAATGACTGTAGGGAAGTAGAAAAGCTATTTTATCCTTGTATGTATAGCTAGTTATAACATCACATTTCTTCATGTGTCTTTCCCTCAGCCCTGTTGGAGAAGTCTTCTATGCACACTTGAGACATTTCCCCTCTCTTGTGAAGTACGGTACCATCAGCTGGTTTCACAAGTGGCCTGCTGAGGCCCTGCAGTCCGTGGCCTCCTCCTTCTTACTTGAGATCCCACGTCTTGGTACCAGTATGAAAGTGTCAATGGGATGGTAGGGGCCACACTCAGAATGGCTGTTGTATGCTCAGTGTGCCATGTCCCTGTATCCACACAGACGGGGTGCAGGGCACACATGCAGAAAGGTCCCTGCCCAGTAGCAGAAATGCAGACACAGAACTGGTTAGTTTTGTATGCCTTGACATGCGCCTCTTCATTTGTCAGCCCCCACATGGCACTGAAGCCCTCACACTTATATAAGCCATGCTGTGATTTAAGCTCTTTGTAAGCCCCTTGTGCTCTCTATGAGCATCACATAGACTTGCCTGCCACATGTTCAGTACTGAATTAGATTCTTTCCTTTCTCCTTGTAGATTCAAGTATGTGTAGAAATCCATCAGAGTGGCAAAGAAGTGCCAAGCATACCTAGCAGAGCTGGCCAGACATAATTATGTCACTACCTCGAGTTCCTCATCATCTTCAGTTCCCTGACTGGAAAGAAGAAACAGGAGCTGAATACAGCACAGAAGAGGATGAAAGGAGGCCTGGACAAGGTTTGTCCCGTGCACCTAGGGGAACTTTGGACCCCCCTTTCCTACTCTAAGTAGTGTATTTATAGTTGCAGAGACATGCCCTCCATGTCTCCTATGTACCGGGAGAACACTGATGCTAAATCAAGTGAGAACTGTGCCTTTTGCTAGAGCCACTCTTTCTGAAGGTCTGAGTCTGTAACAGCTCTAAAAGAAAGATGGTCCCCAGTCTTTGGGGACACAGACCTTCCTGTAGCTCATCATCTCGCAGGATGTTCATTATTAAAGCCCTATAACAGCAACATTGTTCTTGCAGACTGATTGCCATGAGTTTAGGAGGTAATTGCCATCATGTGCAGGCACCATTAGGCACTACCGTTTATAAGCACACCGCAGTGTCAGATTGCTGCTGAAGCAGGGAGCGGGTCAAGACCTGATTGCACAAGCTGGCACTGGGCAAGGAGCCCCCAGCAGGGAAGCACAACCTTTCCCCGGGACTCCTCGTGGCTGCTGCCTCTGCTCTTCCTCTCCTTTGCTCCCACAGCTCCTGCAAACAGCAGACGATGTATCGAGGATGCTGGAGGAGCTGGAGTCCTCCCGCCCCCTCCTGGCACAGGCCGCCAAGGACACACTGACAGCCATGGATCAGCTGCAGGTACTGCTGCTGGACAGCCCTGGGCTTTGCGAGTGATGCTCAGCCCGGGCACAGGACTTGGGGTTGTTTGGTCTGTCAGTAAAAAGGCCTTAGATTAGCAGGGCAGGTATTTCTGCAGAGCTGCACTGCCACTGCGAGTGGCCTTCTGCTGGAGCCCCTGCTCTGGTGTTGGTGGGGCCAGCCACAACCTACAGGCTGTTGCTGGCAGAAGTGATGGCTCTCATGCCCCTCACTGAAATCACAACCCACGGGTCAGTCAGCCAGGCCACCGGCTCCTTTTCCTCACTGGATGAGATCCTTGCACCCACAGAGTAGCAGCACTACTGGCACGATCCTCAGGTGGCCAGAGAAGCTCAAAGCTCAGGCTGTTGTGGCTGAAAGGCATCATTCCCCCACATCCCATCACCAGGGAGCTGATCCAGCTGCAGCCTGCCCCTGCTAGCCCAAACCTCAGGGCTCACCACACACAGTCACTTATCCCACTGCAGAACGTCCTATGCTGGCTGTCCATACCTTCCCTCCTATTTGTGCTCCTGCCTGTGTCCTGCTGTGGGCTATCCAGACACAGGGAACAGAGACACTAACATCATATAGCTCTGCATGCAAAGGAGGAAGAGTTTGCAATCTCTCATGCTCCCGCATAGCAGATGCAGCTTTGGCTATATTCCACATTCCATTTACACCACTTGGTAGTGTTTTAACCCTGGGGGTAGGTAGAAATGACAGGTTTAGAAACAAACCCCTCAGCATATCTTCTTATTCCTCCATCTCCCTACATATTTGCACCCCTATGCATCCTCTCCCTTTACCAGTAGGAAAAATGGGTAGAACAGCTAATTCCTGGAGGACTACCACCACTCCAGGCACAGCTAGACCTGCAGCTTGTGGATGACCTCTACAGGCTGAGGAAACACTTGCTGCCAATATAATGTGGAAAGGGGATCCCCTCCGGCAGTTAGGCCCCTCCATGTCTCTGCTGAAAGAGACGTGATCTACCAGGACAGCTGTGATCCTTACCTAGTGGTGCTGAGCCAAGCCAAAGGGTGCTGTGGCTCCAGCATGCTGCTGAGGCTGTCTCTGGTGTTGCAGGTGGATACAGCTCTGGCTGAAGGGACAGGGAGTGCTGCGCAGGCTGAGGAGATGAAGGCCAAAGTGAAAGCTCACACAGCCCAGGACACTGCAGGTGATGCTCAGAGGGACTTGGATGAAGTCCTCTCAGCCCTAGACACTGCTCTTGCCAGCCTGAGGAACCTCAACAAAAGAGATGTTAGTGAGGTAAGTGGGTTGAGGAGGGAGGGTGGCAGAGATGCACATGGTCCTTTGCAACAATTCCCCTTCTACAGGCTTGCAGCATCCCCAGCTTTTTCCAGTGTACCCATCCATCGACCCATCGTCTCACTGAGCTCAGTTTGGGCAGCTGCCCATGCAGCTTCTCATGTCCACTCCTGAACCAAAGAGCTTTGAAGGGCAGAGAGGCAGCAAGTGGCTCCTGGATGTTCCTACATGTCATTTTAATTGTGCCATTGAGGTTGTTGAGGAGGGCTCACGCCACAGTGCTGGGCATCAGGCAGTGCCACAATGCAACCCTGAGTATTGGCGATACAGCACAAGGCCAGGTCTAGCAGCAGGCTGCCTGAACCAACAGGTTCTTTTGAAAGGAGGTCAACTACAGGTAGAGAAGAGGAAGAGACCATGGCTCGTGCCCTGACTTCAGGGAATGATGGCTTGGAATAGGATAGAGAAAAGAAGGTGATTTGAGCCTGGCAAATGTCACAGCTCGTAGCCTAGAGAGGAAACTCAGCAAGTACAAGAGTTCGCCACACAGGGACAAGCTTATTTATTGCTCTGCAACTGTGAATCACAGACCTTTTTATTCCCCACAAAACATATAAAACACCTCTCTCCCATTCCTCCCTTCCGCTAGCACCTCTGCCCCTGAGCCTTGGACCCCATGGTCTTTGCACACTCTTGATAAGAGGCTTATTCTTCTTGCAGTGTTTCCCAGTCTAAGTCCATCTGTGTCACAGCCCCCAGCCTGTTTCCTCCAGGCTGCTCTCTCCCTGTACACTTGCTCCCTGAGCATCTGGAGCCTGAGCACTCCCTGATAGACCTACTGCATGAACCTCTCAGACATGTCCACGGCCTGTTGTTCTAACTTCATGTAAGAAGCAAGGTCCGTCTCGCAGAGCAGTGCCAGCATCTGGCCTTTCCCCATGGCCCCATGCCACTGTGCCAGGTGCTTTGCAGCCTTTGTGATCGGGCTGAGGATAGCATGGATTTGGAAGATCTCCACTTCCAGGTCCACCTAAACCTTCCTTAAGTCCTGCTTCACTGCTCTCTGCTCCTCTTCCAAATACTCTGCTTGCACTGCATGCTGACTGCCCAAACCTGCAAGCTTGCTGTGCTGACAGAGTTGATGATCACAGTAGCTCTTCAGCTCCTGAAGCTCCTGCTGCAGGGCCTCAGAGAGGGACCCCTTATCATCTGGTGTCATGGTTGGGGGCTGTGGGAGCAGGCAGCACATCTGCAACACTTGCTGGAGGTCATCGCTTCCCAGGCTAGGCTTGCCAGCAGCCAGCAGAGCACCATAAGCCTCCACCTTAGCATGTTCTCCTCACCCACCATGCTGCAGAAGCAGTCAAGGCTTTGTGGGCACTCAAAGAGCTGGTCAACGTCCTGCTGCTGCTGGGAGGTAAACCAGCCCCAGCATCACTACAAACTCTGCCCCTGTTGGCTGTGTCCAGTGGGAAGCCTGGGAGTATCTCTGGCTCAACATGGAGAGGATGGTCAGCACTAGAAAAGGAAAGGTAGGGGGAAGTATACAACACAACCAAAACCCAAAAATCAACAGTCATCCTGCAGTTCCTGACACCCACAGCCATCCCAAGGGTACTGCAGCAGCACAGTAGGGTACAAGACAAATGAGAGTTGTTGGGGCAGGGGAGCTCCTCTGCAAAGACATCTTCAGCCTGTAAGACACACCTATCAGAGCATCAGGCCAGGCTTTTTCAGCCTATCTGTAGTTTACTCTGTGCCTGTTCTGGTAATATTTCCCTTCAAATACCTCTGTCCTTGCTGTCTGTGTCTTACATCCTCTAAATGTCCTGCCTCTGATCCCAGTCTCCCCTGGGCCAGCTGAGGGATGAGCATTCCCATCTCGCTGAGGGATGAGCATTCCCATCTCACTGAGACCCAGACCAACTCACTGTCTCCATTTGGGTTTTGAAGGTAGGAGCAATGCAGCAGCCTCCCCCTGGTGTGAAGATGGTGATTTGAGCTGTCTGCGTTCTGAAAGGAGTCAAGCCCAAAAAGGCGACAGGAGAAAAGCTAGGCTCCAAGGTGGATGACTGCTGGGAAGCAGACAGGGGCTCTTGCAGGATGCAGGGAGGTTCCTGGACAGCCTGTTTAAGTATGGTAAGGTAAGTGGTGGTATAGGGAAGCTGAGACCAGGGATCAATTACTGCCTGAGATATCCTTCTCACAGCAGCAAAGCTTAAAGCTCCTTGTGGGCAGCACCCTACTGCAGCACAGAGATGAGGACATTCTTGGCCTGAAGTCCTCACATCAGCTGGCTGCACCTCATTTCCTTGGGCAGTGGGACCCAGATGCACAAGTCTTCCCCTTCTGTCCCTCTATTCTTTCCATGTGGAGGAGCTGGATGGAAATGGTACAGGAAGGGATTCACCCAGACCCACAGCCATGCCTCCCAGGTCTCAGTACACTGCAATTTGATTCCTCTTGCTGCAGTACAATGGACAGGCTGCAGCCACTGGGGGAAGCCCTTTGAAACCCTTCTAGTCAGATCTCTAGCACCCTCACTGCTGATCTCCTTTCTCTCCTACCTTTCTTTACAGGACAATATTCCAGGCTCTGTGATCAAGGCCATCCAGCCCTACATTGACAACCAGGAGATTCAGCCAGCTGCCATCACCAAGGTCTCCAAGGTTTACACCTCCATCTGCCATTGGGCACTGGCCATGCACAGGTACCATTCTGTGGCCACGGACATGGATCCCAAGCAGGTAAGAGGCAGCATGACCCCATTGTTCTAGGTGTTAGGGGACGCATTAATAGCAGCCACCTTGTGCGGAAGATGCTGAAAGTGACCATGTTCTGCAGGTCAGGACGTAATGTTCAGACCAAGGCTTAGCAGAGCCAAAGCCTCAAAACC
>JASSUY010028623.1:30576-72872 GCA_032466535.1 Forpus xanthops | reverse complement strand
TATGAAGATAGGATGAGAGAGTTGGGGCTGTTCAGCCTGGAGAAGAGAAGGCTGTGTGGAGACCTCATAGCAGCCTTTGAGTATCTGAAGAGGGCCTATAGGGATGCTGGGAAGGGACTCTTCATGAGGAACTGTAGTGATAGGATGAGGGGTAATGGGTTAAAACTTAAACAGGGTAAGTTTAGATTGGACCTGAGGAAGAAATTCTTTAGTGTAAGGGTGGTGAGGCACTGGAATGGGTTGCCCAGGGAAGTCGTGAATGCTCCATCGCTGACAGTGTTCAGGGCTGGGTTGGACAAAGCCTTGGGTGGCATGGTTTAGTGTGAGGTGTCCCTGTGTGTGGCAGGGGGGTTGGAACTAGATGATCTTAAGGTCCTTTCCAACCCTAACTATTCTATGATTCTATGGTTTTCCTGTTAGCAATCTTCCATGTTAACAATCTTACTGTTCCTAAAGAGGATGAGAAGAAATCTGGAGGGGGGCTTTTGACAAGGGCCTGTAGTGATAGGACAAGGGGGAATGGATTTAACCTGATAGAGGGGAGATTTAGATGAGATATCAGGAAGCTCTTCCCTGTGAGGGTGGTGAGGCCCTGGCACAGGTTGCCCAGAGAAGCTGAGGCTGCCCCATCCCTGCCAGTGTTCAAGGCCAGGTTGGACAGGGCTTGGAGCGACCTGGTCTAGTGGAAGGTGTCCCTGCCCGTGGCAGAGGAGTGGAATTAGATGATCTTTAAGGTCCCTTCCAGCTCAAACTGTTCTGTGAAAAGACAAAGCAGGTTTCTTGCACGTGTGAACACCAAGCACACAGTGTAAAATGCACTGAAGATGTTAATTAAGCTGTCAATGCACCCAGTAAATTTGCCTCCCCCTGTTCCTTTTCTTGCCTCTCCCTCATAATCAGTACTTCATCAATTCTGTCAGTGGTATTTAAGGCACAGCACAGTCTGCATAGCTCATGGGTAGCTCTGCAGCATGAACAAGTTGTCAGAGGCGAACACGGAGAAGTACTTTCAGCTAACTACTGGGTATAAGGGATATAATTAAAGCATTTTCCTCCCACATATGGCTGAGATCTCTATTTAAGAATGAAAAGACTCAGTGTAGTCTATCCAAAACAGATTAAATTGATGGAAAGCACTAATGAAGTAGTAACTCATTACTCCTGTTAATAAAATTGCCACAAAATACTGTCACTCGTTACAAAAATATACAGCTATCAAGTTTAGAAACAGTATCGTAGAACAAATTGCACAATGGTTTGGATTGGAAGGGACTCAAAACTCAGCCATTTCCAACCCCCTGCCACGAGCAGGGTCGCCTTCCACTCGACCAGGTTTCTCCAAGCCCTGTCCAACCTGGACTTGAACACTGCCAGGGATGGGGCAGCCACAGGGTTCTCAGTCAGGTGATCCTGGAAATTACCTGTAAGGCTTCAGAACACCGCCAAGGCTGCTCTGCTCCAGTGACAGCAGCTTTGGTTGTGTCTAATAAGCTTTCAGTGTTGTTATTAGATTTCTTTTTTTGCCTCAAATGTTACTATTTTAAGTTGTTAGGTTCACATGTTTAAATGATAAGCATAGCGGTTATCCAGGAGACTTGGAAGTCTGAAAGGTTACTGCTGTTAGGAAAACAAAAACCAGTTGCTGTCTCAATAAAATGATTGCAGACTTCTACAAGAAACCAGAATTTGTTTTTTTGCGCTTATAAGTCCTGCCTGAATAACCTATTGCTTTGGCTTGCCTGTCCATGTGATAGCTTTGAAATGAAAGTATTTTACTGGTATGAATTAAAAGGAACTTGCATCATTTTATGTATTCTGCCTGGATGAGGCCACAGTGATAGTCGTTGCAAACACAGCACTTATCACTTGTCAGTAGACCATTGATTAATATGCTTGGGAGTAAATGGAGCAGGTATTGCTTCATAAACAAATGATCCAAAGTCACTCCACTGGTCTGTCGGTCTCATGACCCAGAAATCTCTATGTACAAAACTGTTCTTGGCAAAGCAGAAGAGTCTTCGAGCCTGTGAAGGCATTGAAAGCATTTCTCCTGCCGGCTGTGTGATCAGTTACATTTGTGAGCTTCAAGTAAGAAAAGGGATTTGGAATAGTCTTCTGTATTGATTTCCTTATTTATATGACTACTCAGAGTTACTTTCTTAGGAAAAGGCACGTGGAAATTAATTGTACCCAGACTTACTGATTAATACTAAAATTTTCTATTTCATGGTACCCAGTTAGCTCTGTACTGTGTTCCTTCATCTTTGCTAAATGCTCAAAGGTATTGTTTCATATTTCAGTGCAAATAGGTTACAATGGATAAATTACTTCTATTTGCTCCCTGTTACTGTAATTATAGTGTAATTTTCCAGGCAATCTGAAGATATTGTCTGGTACCAGTAATTTTTTCTTTTGATTTAGAAAGTTTCTAAATTAATCCTGTTGATCTTTGGAGCATGAGAATCTATAGAAGTCCTACTTAAGCTCCATTACATTATTGGACTTCTCAGGTCAGAGTACTGAATTTTGTTGCATATGTTGGTTTAAACTACAAGGGCTTTAATTCTGTTTTGGGTTTGGTTTTGTGAATCATAAGGTATGTTTATTCTTGCAAGAGTTTGCTCTTCTGGTCTGACAGTGCTATTTCAATCAGCCTATTCACTTTGTACGGTAACTGTGTAAAGCAACATAGCACAGGGTGCTTACTGAAGAAAGGTTTCATTATGGTTTGATGTTAGAGTTGGAAGAGTGGCATGGGGACTCCCTGTAGACTTAACTGTGGTTTTGCTGGGACATGACAGCTTGATCCTTAGGGCGGTCCACATTTCTGCAGCACAAATACTGACCAATAAATTCTGTACATTACCATTTGGCATGGAAAGCACCTTCCTTTCTGTTGTCACACAATACAGCTGTTGCCTTGGAGAGCAGTATCAGCCTTCCCTGGCCCAAGGATTTTGGGTACCTTGTGTGGACAAGCTAAAACCCCTTATCCATCTACTTGGCAAGTCTGGTAGGACTTCCTAGCTCTAGAAGGGGACATTTCAGGTGCACTTTGAAACATAGTTTCAAAGGGTTCTTCTGCCTGAGAAACTCCATACTAGCAAAACCAAGAATTACTATGTAATAATGATCCAGTTTCATTTCAGTTCTTCCTCTGAAGACTGAATCTTGTCCAAACAAAAAAAACTCTTAGAGCAGGCTACCAGGATAAATTCTGAAGGCTGTAGTGCAGGCAAGTTGTTATAAATTAGTATTGCATATTATTGTATTTGACTCAATTTTGTTCAGCACAGAGGAGTGATACCAGCTATTATCAATAGGAAGAAAAAACAATGTGGTTTGTTGGGGAATGTTGGTTATGTTTTTACTTCACTGGTTATCTGTTTGGTAACTGAAAAGTAGGGGTAGCAATTTGATATGAATTTGGGAATATATAATGTTTGGGGTTTAAAATCTGTCCTCTTCTAGCCTGAAAGCTTTCTGAATTCCCCAGGGGAGGAACATGCAAAACTGTTACAGCAGGCTCAGGAACCATCTGTTCCACCTTCATCAAGGGAAAGGCCTGTCATCAACATTCCAAATAAAATTGGGCTTGCTCTAGAACTGCTCTGTTCAAGACTGGATCTATGTTCCTACTCTTGGAGGATAAAATTAAGTGCCATAAGAAAATGAAGCTTTTCCTACTAACATAGTTACAACTTGTAGAGAATAATTTTTAACTATAGTGGAGTAATCAGGCCTTGGTTAATGGTCTGAGTAATAGCAGTGTGGATATTGATTTGGAAAACTGTTCCTTGCCTCACACCTAAACTTGTGGAGGAAGGAGGATTTTCGTCACAGATAAGATGAAATGGATAAGAGGGGGAGGAGCCCTCTTAGTAAAACATGAATAAAATTTAAAAGATCTATGTCTTGTTTAAGTTGCTTCTTTGTGCCTGAATTTCCATATTTCAAGAGAAGAGACAGTGGTAGTTGCACTTTTTTTTGATGAACTCTTTGGTCATATGCAGACAAAAAGCTCCATGGTGGGAGTGGAGTTATCACAGAATAAGGGGATTTTTGTGTGAGACTGTGATGGTGACTGGTTGCAATGAGCCATTCATTCAGATGGTTCAGCTATAGGACTCCTGTTTCTATAAACTTACTGTACATACCTGCTATGTCTGTAGAAACAATTTAAATAGGCAAAGAGGACACCACTTGCACAGCACTTAAATCTTCAAAGTCTTCAATTATCGACATCTTACTGAGTCAGATCCTGGTTACTTCCTTATAAGAACAATATTTCAAATAGTCTGTTTTTTCCTAGGATTAGCCCAAGGGAAGAGTTGCACGCTACTTTGCAATTAATTTGACAACTGAACTTGGCTGAAGCTATTGTATTTTCCTCTTTGCAACTTCCTGGCTTCCTTTTTGACATTGCTGAAGGGATACATGTTCTTTTTCCCTTTCTTAGTCTCATTAAATATACCCTTGTAGCTTAGAATGAATCTTTCTGTCCTAGACTGGCGGTTGGATTCCGATATCCTGCATGCCAGCATGCCCCCTCCCCGGCCTAACTTAGTTACTGTGATTTTTTTGGGCGATACGGATTTCACAAGGAAGCTAATCATCCTCTGCAGCAGCTGGTAAATAAAAGTCATGCTAGTTTAACAATGGGAGCAAGTAGGTTTGTTTTGATTTATTTTTCTCCAGAGAAGAGACCTACTGATAGCAGCCTAAGAAAAAAATGTTTCTGTCACAGAGCATCTTCCTAAGCACTGATTCTTCTGGTTCCATTCTAAGCCATTGAGAGAGCTCTTGTGAGACTCCCCTGCAGTCCTGCATCCAGCTCTGGAGCCCCCAGCACAAGAGGGATGTGAAGTTGTTGGAGGAAGTTCAGAGATGCTCCAAGCACTGGAGCAGCTCTGCTATGGAAACAGGCTGAGAGAGCTGGGCTTGTTCAGCCTGGAGAGAAGGCTCTGGGGAGACCTTAGAGCAGTTTCCAGTCCCTAAAGGGAATCGCAAGAAATCTGGAGAGGGGCTTTTGACAAGGGCAGAGAGTGACAGGACAAGGGGATTGGCTTTAACCTGACAGAGGAGAGACAGAGCTTCTTAAGATCTCATCTCATCCCTGTGAGGGTGGTGAGGCCCTGGCACAGGTTGCCCAGAGAAGCTGTGGCTGCCCCATTCCTGGCAGTGTCTGTTACTTCATATTATTTTAAGAGATCTTTGCCTGTACAGAAGAAGATCAAACTATCATGGGCTTAGTAGGCTTGTTTCACATGTCTGTTCCTGTAGCCCTCAGCCTAATCATACTGCCTTGCACCTTGTGATAACCTCTGTGTTTCAAAGAAATGTGGTTTATAAAGAAAAGTAGCCACAGGGGGATTCTGAGAAAATGATTGTAACCATTAAAAAATAAAGTTTAATGAAAATTTCCTGGACTTTAAAAATTCATATTTGTTGTTCAGACCTTTGTTTGGAGCTCCCTTATAATCAAAAAGGAGCGTGAACTCTGAGTACTACTGGTTTGTAGATAGCTTTTTTGCTGTGGAAGTATTAGTCTTACCTCATTTGTTGCTTCTTACACAATTTAAAGTCATGTTGGCAGTTCTTGAAGGTTATCAGCAGTGCTGTGTATTTCAGTTTCATTTGCATCACATCTGTTTGGTTTGGGCACCTGGACTTGTGGGCATGCACCTAAAGTGGTTTGAAACCTGTCCTGTGAATCACTTTATACAGAAAATGTTAAATGACATTTATTCACTGCAAAGGTAAATATGGAATTGAGCTGTTGTCATCCAATAGAACTTGGTTTTGTATAGCATTTTTAATGCAAATTATATTTGAATGGTTTAGAAGTAAATAATACTGAAGGAGTAAAGAGGCATTTTCAGTAAGCATTTCAAAGAGTATTCCTCCTTTTACAGAATTTAGAGGGTCAGATGAAAGAGTTCCAGAAAGGGGTGTTTGTTTTTGTTGGAATTAGGCTGACAGGATGCAGTGCTTCTTCCTATATATCACAAGGTAAGTAAGAAAGATAGGTAACAGAAACTGAGACAAAACAATACCAGCAGTTTTAGTAGAACCAGATATTTCTAATTAGAAAGATTTGACTGGAAAGGAAAGTCTCAGAGTATTTTAAATTAACACATCCTTTTGTCATCTTGCAGGGTGTTTTTGTGTAGCACTTGATTAGCTACTATGAGCTTACTCTACAGCGATAACAGTAGTGGAGCCCAAGACGCAGAGAGTGGCTGCTGTGCAGCCATGGCCAGTGCCTGCAGCGCTGGAGCAAAAGAAGACAGTGTCAGCAGCGGGACTGGAAATCCTCAGAGTTCTTTCACAGAAGAAACACAAGGCTATGATGTGGAGTTTGATCCCCCCTTGGAAAGTAAATACGAATGCCCAATCTGTTTGATGGCTCTTCGTGAAGCAGTGCAGACACCATGTGGTCACCGTTTTTGCAAAGGCTGTATTGTCAAATCCATAAGGTAAAGAAAAATTCATGGAAGTTGCTCTTAAGAAGGAATTCACTTTCCAAAGCGGAATAGCTTAAGGACAGTGTAAACTGAATAGAACTGCTTGAGGTGAATTACCAGTGAGTGCTAAAAGAACTCTGGGAATTTATAATTCATTGAAGGTACTTTGTGATAAACACCGTGTATGGCCAAAATATTATGAGTTTGGAGGTTGCAAGAGCTTTAGATACTCTACCATTTATTATTCTGCTGCTGAGAGGCATAGTTACAGTCATTGGTTAGAATTTACCACAGGACTGAGTGAGGAACTGCAGTGAACCTGTGCTCAGAACACAGCATTTCACAGCAGGTAGAGAAACTTCCTTCTTCAGCCCCCAGGCATGGAAACTGATTTCTCTTCCTTTTTCAATTAATAGAGCAGTCACTCTGCTCAAAGTTCCAGGTCTGCAAACAGTTTCAGGCCATTTCAATGATGAGAAACTTTTGCTCATACTAGAGTTTGTAATGTCTGCAGTACTATAATGATTGATGTCATTGAGAAGCTTCTACAGAGCTACAATGAAAATGGAAAGTGATTTTTTTTTTTTTTTAATTTATTGATTGTCACAGCCTTCATTTGATCAGGGTAAAAAAATGCTTCTGTTTATTCCTCGTTTCCACACTCTTCAGCACAAGTGAGCCCAGAGATTAAGGATATTAAATTACAAAGGATGGGCAAGCAGTTCTTGATTAATTGCTTCTTGTGACTTACACAAACAACTGTAGTTGCCCATGTTGAAGGAGTTGTGGTTACAACTAGAAAGATGTAATTTTTTTTATAAAGCTTTCAGTGTCTCAGATCTTACAATTTGAGGGACAGGATTAGAGCAGATGGGTTTGATCACAAAAAAAAAGTTTCTCTCCCGGAAAGTCTTGGTATCTTTTTCAATACCTCTGTTTGAAGTGCTTTGAAGTGCTGAGTCATGGTAGTAAAGAAGCTTACCTACCTAAGAAGCTACAAATTGTAGTTTACAAATGTTACTTTCTAGAAGGCACTTTATGAGAAATCTTGGAAGAACCAAGTTCAGATGCAGTAACTAATTCAGTTTCACTCCAGTCTTTCTTTTCTTGTATCTTAGGTCAAAGCTAATTTAGGGCTTGTAGAAGACCTCACCAAATATCAGAGCCTCTGTTTATTGGTAAAGCAGAATTATGAGCTGATAAGGGGCAGCAAGGAAAGCCTTGAGCTAGCAGTGCATGCCAGCTATGTTCAGTTTCTGGGCTCAAATTCTCAGCTGATAAAACAGAGTAGGCTTTTTCTTCAAGCAGAATTCTTCGTGGCTTTACTTTTCATATCTGTATTAAATTTCAAGGGGAATTATGGAAATATTCATTGTGCTTTGTAGCAGATAATTATTGTTTCACAGGTACTGTTTTGCAGGACACACCCAAGTGTGATAAGTAATTACAGCATAGAAAAGCCTCCACCGGAACATAAATTGGAACTGAGGCGCATAAACTCAGTTGTGTGATAGACGATGTATAGCAACATCTTTGTAGATGAATCTAAGCAGCCTTTTAAACACAGTCTCTATACATGTAAAGGGTGTTTGAAGTCTGTAGTGACAGGACAAGGGGTTATAGCTTCCACCTGACAGAGAGGAGGTTGAGATTGGACATTAGGAAGAAATTCTTCCCTGTGAAGGTGGCAAGGCACTTGGCACAGTGACAGAGGGTTGGAACTTTAAAGTCCCTTCCAACCCAAACCATTCTGTGATTATACGTTTAATATATTACAGTGTTACTGCTTTTTCCTTACTATAATCACTGGAAATCTGCCATTCATTCTTATT
Organism: Forpus xanthops; assembly: GCA_032466535.1. Taxonomy (NCBI): domain Eukaryota; kingdom Metazoa; phylum Chordata; class Aves; order Psittaciformes; family Psittacidae; genus Forpus; species Forpus xanthops. The sequence continues at coordinate 64,573 of JASSUY010028623.1, read as the reverse complement.
TTACCCTTTGTCTGATAGTCATTTATACTAGGGATCCAGTAATCATTATTTCAAATTAATCTGTTGTTAGCTCTTTTTACACATGATTAGCTTTTCTGTGTAGAAATAAGGCTGCTGTCTTCTCAACAGGCATACAGAGCTTCACTAAACAAGGATTTGAAATACACCTGTGAAAACTGATTACTGTAGGTTGTCTGTGAGGTGAGGGAATGTTCCTGGGCTGTGACCAGCATTCTGATCCTGACCCTGGGAGCTAGGAAACAAAACTGTACGCTAGGTATTTTCAGTTTTCCACTTATTTAGGAGTATGACTATCAGACTTGTGGTGAGCAGAAACCTAGGAAAGGAAGTTCATTGTCTCCTGAAGTCTCAGCTTTACCCCCACTTCCTCTAGCAATGTTGCTGATGGAGTTGCTGAGCAATTATTTCCTTTTCCAACAAAGAACGCTAATTCCCTCCTGGTTGCCACGGCCTATTAGATTCTAGTTCCCCTCCTGTTTCTGAGCAGTGTTAATGCTCTGGCCTTTCATCTTTCCACCACAACTGCTCTCTGACATTTTTCTGGCCCATGTATTTTTCCGTTTTATGGCTGTTTCCATCAGCGCTTTGGCTCAGCAGCTTTAATCTCCATGCCATTACTCATGAGTAGATATTTTGACCTGCTACTTTCAGAAATGAGGTGGTACTGGATTTTTTTTAAAGGAAGACTTGGTAGAGATGAATCCCTTTTTTACTCCATTTCTAATGATTCTTGTGTTTAATGCAGGTAGACAACCTGACAAAGTGGAACAGGCTGTTCTCTTGTGCATGTTGCACGCACCCATGTTCCACCATCAGGCTCTAGACTTGATCCAGTTAGCACCAGCTTCCAGTCTGCTGTTAAAATGGCTTCAGATACAACACCCAGTTCCAAATCCAGTGTAATTTTCATAGAATCACAGACTGGTTTGGTTTGGAAGGGACCTTAAAGCTCATCCAGTTCCAATCCCCTGCCACAAATAAGGACTCCTTCCACTTGACCAGTCTGCTCCAAGCCCTGTCCAACCTGGCCTTGAGAACTGCCAAGGATGGGGCAGCCACAGCTTCTCTGGGTAACCTGTGCCAGGGCATCACCACCCTCACAGGGAAGAACTTCCTATTATATCATCTCAGTTTCTCCTCTGGCAGGTAAAAGCCGTTGCCCCTTGTCCTGTCACTACAGGCCCTAATAAAAAGTCCCTCTCCAGCTTTCTCATCAGCCACTTTAGACACTGGAAGCTGCGTTAAGGTCTCCCCTGATTTCTTGTTGGCCCCTTTAGATACTTGGAAAGCTGCTATAAGAAATCTTCCAATACTTAATACTTTTCATAGTAATTTTTGAGTCTTAAGTTTTTTTCATCTTTCTTTGCTGTATAAATATGCAAATTAAAAGATGATCAAATGGTTGTCCAAGAAAAACAGTGAAATGAGCTATGTGGAAAGTAATGCCTAATAGATGAAATTAATTTGGAGCAGCACTGACGTTTTTGCTTTTGCTCAGCTGTCAGCATCTTGGCTGTTTGTAAAGTGAGAAGGAAAAGAGGGAAGGCCCAAGAATCTTTTAAAGGATTGCATTGAAATAGTATGTGAAATATTCTTTGTTCGAGCTATGTTATGACTTGCAGAAATGGGATCATAAGTTCTCAGTTTCTCACATCCTCCTCAAGTTTATTTCCAGAGTATCCATCTGACATTTGTCCAAATAAAAGCTATTGAGTTAGAAACTGCTGCCAGCCCAGTCATGCCACCTCTAGTGGAACTTATGTATTGACAATTCTCTGATGTACAATGCATACTCTCTGCTAAATGTCACATAAATGCCAATTTTTGTTTTTTTTGGAAGACTTCCTTAATGTGGTATAATTTGGTGACCAATGTCTTGCTAATGTAAAAATACTTTTTGTTGAGGGCAAAGGGAACTTGGAGTATCTTTTTCCTTTCTTTTTGCCATTACAGGGATGCAGGTCACAAATGTCCAGTAGACAATGAAATTCTGCTTGAAAACCAACTTTTTCCTGACAACTTTGCTAAACGGGAAATCCTGTCATTAACAGTGAAGTGTCCTAACAAGGGCTGCAATATGAAGATGGAACTGAGGCATTTAGAGGTGAGAATTAGCTTGGAAAACAGGCAACCTGGTTTTCATGGGCAAGTTAAAATTCTGAACAACATAGGTGGTCATCTTTATGCTGATTCAGTGCACTGTTTATTCAAGTCTATAGCTGCATGCATTTGGTTTTAGATCAGCTTTTAATTGTAATTAGGTCATTCACAAGTGAACATTGTAGTGCATAAAAATTGCACTCTTTTGGATCAGTCATGTTTGTTTTGATCTGTGTCTGTACTTGTGGTTTAAGCCATAAATCACCCTGCCTGCCCACTCACTCCTCTCTCTTTCTTCCCATCCACCTTGGGGGGGGAAATGGGGAGAAGAACTGAAAGAATGTAACTCCCGTGGGTTGAGATAAGAACAGTCCAGTAACTAAGGTATAACACAAATCACTGCTGCTGCCAGCAGTAACAGTGACCAGGAAAATACAAGGGAAGAGGATGCAGCTGCTCGCCACCTGATGACCAAGCCGTGAACTCAACTCTTCCGGGTTCCTGCCCCCAGTCTTACAAACTGGGCATGATGTGCTGTGGTATGGAGTACCTCTTTGGTCAGTTTGGGTCAGGTGTCCTGTCTCTGCTTCCTCCTGGCTTCCCCTCCTCCCTGGCAGAACATGAGGCTCAGAAAGTCCTTGGTCAGACTAAACATTACTGAGCAGCAGCTAAAAACATCGGTGTTAACAATGCTGTTCCCAGGCTGAAAGTCAAAAACACAGCACTGCACCAGCTACTGAGAAGGAGAAAAATGACTGCTACTGCTGAGCCCAGGACAGTACTTCACACGAATTCCCTAAAGGCAGTTTAATAGTTTCAAAGCAGCTAGATACGTTAGTTGAAATATTTTCTTTTGGAAAATATAATGCAAAGTGAAAAGGCCAAACATAGAGCTGAATTTTTACCCAAGAGCATTGTTAAAGCTCTAAATACATGAAGTCCTGATCTTGGTAACATAAATTTATAAGGATTTACTTGCATGAAGTTCATGCAAGATTACAGTTCATTCCTCTTATGCTGTACTTTATCTTGAAAACATAGTACCTGTTTGTAGTATCAAACCCCTCTTTTGTCCTTGTTCAGGACCATCAGTTACAGTGTGATTTTTCCACTGTGGAATGTCCACAGTGCCAAGGAGCCTTCCAGAAGAACCATTTGAAAGAGCACATAACACAGGAGTGTCCAAGGCGTCAGGTCTGCTGTCCAAACTGTGCCGCATCTATGGCCTATGAAGATAAAGAGGTACTTAGCATAAGTGTCGGCGTTTCAGCCCTCATTCATATGGGTTTGTTTGTGAAAAGAATATCAGTTTATAAAAAAAAAAAAAAAAGAAAATAAAAAACATATTTGGTATAGGAGACCTCTTAGTGCTACACAGGTGAGATGCTACAAACTGAGGTCATTAGTCTAGAACAGCCAAAAGCTGGAGAGAGGGGATTGTGCTTAAATACAAACTTATTTGGAGTCCTGCATGTGAACAGACTTGAGTAAGAACTGTTGAATTTTGGCCTTCCCATCAGTGAGGCCAATACCTACTGCCAGAGTAACACATGAAGCAGTATTTGCATTTACAGTTCTTATGCCTGGCAGAAAGGATGTGTCAGGAGCTGTATTTTTGGGGGATATCTGCTCACATAAAAGACCAAGATAATTTCTGAATTCTTCTGGCTCTGTGTTTTTTTACTTGGGTGATACTGAGGATTGTCCTTTCCTTTTTGAGCTTCTAGTTCTTTATATGCATGTGTTTTATCACAGTCGCATACAGCTAAGTGCAAAATTGGGATGTATATAAAGACAATGGCATCAGAAGTAACTGGCAATCTTTGTAAACTGTGTAACTTCATTAATTCTTTGTTTCCTCTTTTTTTCTGTTTGGTAACGAAGCTTCATGACCAAACATGCCCACTTGCCAATGTATTTTGTGAATATTGCAACACAGTGCTCATCAGAGAGCAGGTAAGAGACTTCCTTTTTCTGTTTAATCTGTGGCAGATGTTTTGCACATACATTACGCGTTTAATATGAGATCTAATTTAAGGAAATGGCTTGTCTGTTAGCCAATAAATCTTTACCTGTCTGAAAATGTTTCATCTAGTGCAGGTGTAATGCTCTTTCAAATGTTGTTTCAGTTTTCAGCTGCAGTCTGGTAAGCCTCTGGGTTTTTTTTGGCTGCAAAGCACATTTAGCTATATTGCTTCTTGATTGGGGCCATACTGTGTGGTTTTGATCTTGAGTGGAGGCTAAAGAATACCAGGCTGCCAGTGCTTATAGCTGAAATTAGAAAACAAGGCTTTCATTTGGGCAGGCAAGGAGAGTATTTGTAATTAGCTATTGTTGGAAATTAATTATAAATAGTTCACTAGCAAACCATACATGCTGGCTGGAATTCTGCTTCTCCATTACTATTGTAATAGTCATTACTATTTCTTCTGTTGAATAACCATATCAACAGCAAGATAAATGTGGTTTAATTTACAGCCCCTCCCTGTTAAAGAATGAACTTGTCAAATTGGAGAAATATTCTAAAAAACAGGATTGAGTTCAGTAATGACAAAGGCAAAAATGTGAGGTAGAATAACAAACTGTATTATCCTTTGCTCTGCTTAGGGCTCATAAGGCCTCAGCTGAAGCTATCCAGCTTTTGAGGTGGGAATAGATAGGGAGGATTGTGACCAGCGAGATAATTGGGTCTGGAAAACACAGACCATAAGAAAAAAATGAAGTATGTTGAGCTTTTTGAGGAAGAGGATAATGAAGACAGATACAAGAAGTATATGCAAGTAGTGCTTCAGAAAGGAAGGAAATGCCCCATCCCTGGCAGTGTTCAAGGTCAGGTTGGACAGGGCTTGGAGCAAGCTGGTCTAGTGGAAGGTGTCCCCAGCAGTGGCAGGGGGATGGAACTGAAGTCTTTAACGTCCCTTCCAACCCAAACCATTCTGTTACTCCATGATTGTATGAATCTATTAAATGGACTATGATCTAGCTTCAAAGATAGGCTAGAAACAAAAGGCATTTGTTCTAGCAAGAAAACCTGAATGCTTTCTGATGCCTTCTGTGAGAACAAAGGTAAAGAATTGTTAATGTACATACAAGGAGGTAGAATTTTTATCATGATACCACTTTGGTTCAAACGTTCCGTGTTTCTTTGAGAAATTACGTTGGTGTAAACTGATCTGATTTCTGCTGCATATTCAAAGTCCATGCAGTCATATTATTTTAGGATGGTATAAAAGAATAAAACTCTCAATTGAAAAAATTAATTTCAAATCTGATTTGTTTTAGATGCCTAACCATTATGACAATGATTGTCCTACTGCCCCAGTGCCTTGTTTTTACAGTGCTTTTGGGTGTCCAGAAAAGGTAAGCCTTTTGTCAGAATAAGGAATTGCAGACCTTCTGCATGTGTTTGTTGTTTGGGATTTTTTTAATGTGTTTCCCTGTTGTCTCGTTCGCCAGCCCAAATCCTCAGTGATTTGTGTTGGGGTTTTTTGGGTTTGTTTTGGGTTTTTTTTGTTTGTTTGGTTGTTTTTTTGTTGTTATTACTTTGAGGTAACTTGATTGTAAACCACTACATGGTCATACATCGCCTCTTAAAGTCCTTTTAAAATTTAGAAAAGCTCCATGAATGATTTGCTTGATAACTTGCTTTTATTAATCTGTTAGTGTTCGCTCAGCTTTCATGGCAATAAAGTAGCTTCTAGCATTCCTTCCAAAGTTCTGATCAAATAGAGTGATGCCTCTTAGAGCTCAGTGAAGAGAACCTGACAGTGATTTAAATTTGAGTAAATTTTAAAATTATTTAATCTGGATAATCTTATTTTTAGTTGCTTAATACCTCTTTGTAAAAATGAATCTTTTCCCTTCAGTGTTTCTACATCAGTTTTCATACACCTTTGTGTTTGGTATAGGGGAGCATTTTAGCAAATCAATGAAGGGAATACATTGCTGATTTATAAGACAGAAAAAATAGGAAATGCATGTTTATCACTGACACTTTTTTTACCATGTCACTATTTTGAGTTGAACAGTATTTGCCCACTGGCATTTGAATTTCCTTTCTCATTTGCTCTAACACTAGTCTTAAATTTGGAACCCTCCATTGGTGAAGTCCTACTTTGTCACATCACCTGTCCTTGATTCATATTCCAGTTTTTCACACATAACAGAAGGCACTAGTTTGGTTTTCTTCTGAGCCATGTTTAAGATGGGACTGCAGATAACATTTGATGTGTTCCTAATTCCACATATCTTAAATTCTAGATGCAAAGGAATGAACTGGCACGACACATGCAGGAGTTTACTCAGGTTCACATGAGAATGATGGCTCAGAGTTTTCAAAATATCAGTGTTACTGCAGCAAATCCTGTACCGTTCATCAATGGTTTACCCTTTGAGCCTGCCCTCTTCTCACATGCGTCACATGCCACATATGATTGTAATCCAGAAGTTGAAAACTTCAAAGAAACTATTCAGCAGTTGGAAGGTCGCTTGGTAAGACAAGATCACCAAATCAGAGAACTCATTGCTAAAATGGAGACTCAGAGCACTCACATGGCAGAACTGAAACGTACTATCCGAATTTTGGAGGGAAAGATTACTGAAATGGAAGCACAGCAATGTAATGGTATTTATATCTGGAAGATTGAGAACTTCAGTGGACTTCAGAAAGCCCAGGAAGAAGAGAGACCTGTTGTGATGCACAGTCCTGGCTTCTATACTGGAAAGCCTGGCTACAAGCTGTGTTTGCGCCTGCATATCCAGTTACCAAATGCTCAGCGGTGTGCTAATTTTATTTCTCTGTTTGTCCACACTATGCAAGGAGAATATGACAGCCATCTGCCTTGGCCCTTCCAAGGCACTATACGACTTTCTATTTTGGATCAATCAGAAGGTCCTGACAGGCAGAATCATGAAGAAGTAATGGAGGCCAAGCCAGAGTTACTAGCCTTCCAGAGACCAACAATTCACCGCAATCCTAAAGGGTTTGGTTATGTGACTTTCATGCACCTGCAAACCTTGAAACAAAGAACCTTTGTAAAGGATGATACGCTTCTGGTGCGCTGTGAAGTTCTGACACGTCTAGATTTAAACAGTCTCCGCAGAGAAGGATTTCAAGCTCGCAGTGCTGATGGAGCTATGTAACTTGAAAGTCACAGAGGAGTGGAGCCACTAGTCATGTTCTTCCACCACAGATTATGCTTCATTGTCCATATATGTTTGTAAAGGATCATAATTGCCAACATAGTGGATCTTCACCTGAATAGAATTTTGTTGTTGCTGGTATACTTTTTTTCTGTATGAGGTCATGTATTCAGTCATTTGGTATTGTTCTCTATTAAAGTAATAAGCTACTTCTGTAGCAAGCTAACTAAATAGGTGTTGTCAATCAAAACTTAACTGCCTTAACAGGAAAGTCCTGTTGACATATCTGTACATCTCAGGTGAAACTTCATCAGAAAAGACCTGTAACTCTTCACCTCAGTGCCTTGGAATGGATACTGTATCAGGGAAATAGCTAAATTCATGAAGATTAGGGTTTTTTTTGTTTTGTTTTTCACAGTGCTTGGGAGAGTTGAGACAGTTCTCTATATTGACTTACCTATAAGTTTGAATTGGCTATGCTTCTCATGAAATCTGAAGTCAGGTTAAGGCTTTGCTCAGAATGCCTAACGTTGAGGTATGCTTTGACCCTTCCTTTCTGTGCAGTTCTCTTCAGGAAGTTGCATGTTGATGTAGGATTGACTCTAGTATTTCCGAAAGACATGGTAGTGTTTTGGAGAAGGCTTAATAACTGAGCTGAGTTTACTGAGGAGATATTTTTTAATGTGTTCTGAAAGTGTCCCCCAGTTCTTTACTTTGATAAATCTTTCTGTGTGTGTGTGCTCTGGGCCCAGAATGTCAGTCACCATCACCAGAGAGATAGAAGTGTAGCATTTGAATGAGATACCTTTGTGTTGGTGGGATCTCCTAGTGCCGAATATATTTCAGGTTGTAAGTTGGATGCATGAGTGAAGGTACATAGCAATTGCATAGGATGATGCAGAATTGGGTTTACTGTTGTTGAAACCTGAACATGTACCAAAGGTGAACTTGTGATCTGCAGCTGTTCGATTGATCTGCTGGTGCTGTGGATGACTTATGAGTTCTGTTGTCTCCTGGGAATTCTCAGAGGCCATGTCAACATCCATCTGCTATGGGTATTTCCTGTACCATCAGATAATAGGAGCTAGGCTACCCTCAACACTTTGGAGGGAAAGAAAAACCTGTTAATTTGATACTGTGAGGAGAAATTGCAATCCTGTTTGCTCTTAGGAAGAAAATCCATAGTTCCTCATTTACCAAACACTAGATTCACTATAGTAAGAATTCAGGTGCTTACTAGTATTTGTGTATGTTACTGCTTTCTGTTATTGATTGCATGTATGCCAAAAAAATGTTCGTTTTGACCAAAGTTGAGTAGTTCAAGTTCACTGGTGCTAAAAATTTTAACCATGGTGCTGATAAAGTCTGCCTCTTGTCTTTAAAAGGAGTGTAGCAGAAGGTTTTGTCCATCCCATATCTTAAATGTAGAGCATAATACTGAAGAAAGAACTAAGCGATACTTAAGCATGTGCGTATTATTTCTCTAACCTAGTGAAGCAATGTAAAGACTTGAGACACTGCAATTTAAAAGATACTGAATAGTATTCCAGTTATTTGGCCTTGCCACATCAGTGTCATGGGTATCATCAGTGGGGAAAGTGTGCATGCTTAATACATACAAGGCTAATGAAGGACTACTACAGTGTGTGGATTTGGGAGGATGAAAAATTCCAGGACCCAACCTACCACATTAGTCATCATATTCAGATGACTAAAGTTGATTTTGCGGATAGATCCTACTAAGTGAAGAGGAATTCTGTTAAATGGAGTATTGTCACTAGTAAAACATGAACTTCTTAACTAATGGTAAATTCAATTAGTCATTGACTGACTGAGTGTATTCTATGTGTTTAGAGGACAGGTGAGCATACATTACTCAAAACAGAAAGAGTTCTAGGCTTTAAAACTGCCTTTTTAAACCTCTTAAGTAGTTTTTATACGAAACAGCCTCATCCTATTAGCAGGATTGTTTCAGAGTGCCTTCAGTTAGACTGCTCCTAGTAGTAAAAGCATTCTTAATCAAGAGCTTTTAATGTGCATGACAGTGCCCAGGCCCACTGTAACCAGAAGACACTGTACACTAGTACTCTGGTCATTTTTGAGATATATTAGCTTATCCATGTTCTTCCAAGATGCTCAAAGACTACCATTCTCTTAATTTTTTTTGAGGGGTCAGGGAGCAGGAGACTTGTAATCTAAGAGCTTCTTCCTGCCACAGTTACTTTCTCAACCCTACTGATCCTAACAACAAATGTCCTTAATCTGTGTTCTAATGATTTATACCCAAGGCCTACCAAGTGCATTAATACTTTCTTTCCTTTTGAAGCGTTGTGTTATGAACTAAATTTTTGCTTTGAGCCTTATCTGCTAGATCTGACATACTTCTGCCTTGAGAGGAGCCTCAGTTTGGTGTCAGGTTCAGGAGTTTAAATGATTTGGATTAATACTGTACAGTAACACAAACCAATAGGGAATAGAATGCTAATGCATATATAATACTGCATGGGCCACAGTAACGTGGGTGTTTTAGTCACTGCTGCTATTCTACTGGTTTTGTATTTTAATATTACCAGGCAGAACTCCTAATGATTCCAAATTACTGTAATGCCAGAGTTTTACATCAGAGACACCAGTCTAATTTGCTAAATATCAGTTACATCTTACTTTCATGGAAAACTATGTTAATGAAATGTTTATTCATGTATTTATTCTGTTTTCCACCTTCTTTTCCCACCGTCCAAGCTGTTCTTCATTTTAATGTCAGTTCCAGAGCTTTCTCTTACAAATAAGAACTTCAGCTAATGGAAGAATTCAGGAGTCTACATCTTTGCTATCTCAATGTATAGTCTTTGTGACTATTATCTTGTATTTGAACTTTTCTAAGGTTAGCACAAAGAGATTCAGTTTATGTGTGAAAATGCATTTTCACTGAAACAACCTCTCTTCATGTTCCTCCAGATCTCACCTTTTGAGAAATCATTTTATCATGGTGGATTGAGGTGTAATTGCTAGAACTACTTAAATGGAAGTAGAAGAGTATGCAGGGTTGACAGCTGTTTCTAAAACAAATTGGAAGTAATTAGAGGATTTAGCCACTTACCTGCATAATTTCTTCTGGAATGGGGTTCTTTAGGTTTGTAACTCTTAATGCTTTGCAGCATTACTGGATCTCAAGGTGGTTTAGAGAGTGGCTTAGCTTTTTTTATCTCCTACATTTTAGTTGTCGTGAATGCGGTTTAAGCCAGCCATACTTAATACGTGTCTTTGCAAAGCTGCTATGGCACAAATTCTCCCATTGTAATATATTGCAAATGTGTTTTCCTTTTTTTGCCTCTGTCTTCCCCTGCAGGGCAGGGAGAATTCTTTTTCTAAAGATGTTGGTATATAATGTATATGTGGGAGCTCAGATAATGTGAGATGTATAGACTTGAACTAGTCGCATGATATGCCTGGTCGTGTTTGCTGTGGGGTTAAACTTGCCCATGAAATAAAATGAAGGTGGCCTTTCTGTTCTTATTTAGAGACGCTTTCACATCAAATACATTGATGATGGATGCAAAACATGATTCTGGGGTCAGTGCTAAAGGTTTGTATTAGTTTGCATTTGAACAGAATGAAAGTACTCCTTTTTCCATGGAAATATCAATAGATTGTTTAATATATATATTGCAATTAATTGCACAGCTGTATTTCTGACAGGACTTCAAAAAATAAACTAATTAAACTGTGCACTGCATGCTGCATCTTTATTCCTCTGGAGGGCTGTTCAAAAAGATGAACTGATGCAGGACATCTGGGGTAGCTTTTCTGTCTTGTTGGCTGGTTTTAATGAGGGATGTGCCGTATAGCACCACGGAAGCAAAAGATATATTTCAAGATAAAATCTTGTGTAATTCGTGAAGAGTAGCAATAATGTTATTCATTACTAGAAGATAGAGCCAGTGCAATTGATAGATAATAAACTCAGTGTTCTCATGATCATGCTGTAATTTAACATAGGATGATCATCTTTGAATGCTGAACACAATCACCTTCAGCCACATCCTGCTTGCTTCTTATGCTTACCACAACTCTGTATTGAAGGCTTGTTGTGAGATCTCGGATCAGAAACCAAAGGGAGTTCCTCTGTCAGAGAAATGAGCGGTTGCTTTGTGGCAATCTGCTAATTTATCTCAACCACAGAGAAGCGATGGAGCTGTTTTTTAACAGCATCTGCAGGAAGGGAAATCTTCACTTCAGACTCCATGCTCCATCAAATGTATGTTTTGTTCAAGACATTCGAATTCTGGGAAATGTGATGGCATTTATTAGATATAATCTTTAAGCAAGTGGAGTTAATGTCAAGTTAATTACAACTTACTTGGTCCTAATAGCTTTCATGTGTAATGGATGGGAAAGCATGCTCAGATACATAGAATTACAGACTGGTTTGGGTTGAAGGCACCTTAAAGCTCATCCAGTTCTAACCCCCTGTCATGGACAGAGACACCTTCCACTAGACCACGTTCCTCCAAGCCCCATCCAACCTGGCCTTGAACGCTGCCAGGAATGGAGCAGCCACAGCTTCTCTGGGCAACCTGTGCCAGTGCCTCACCACTCTCACAGGGAAGAACTTCCTCATATCTAAAGCTTCCCTCTGTTAGCTTAAAGCCATTATGCTACCAGGAAAAATGGCCAAGGGTAATACAGTTCACTGTCACTGCTGTCTCACCCTCCTCATTTCCCCACCACTGGGCCATCTTGAAAGACCAAAATGGGCTAAGTGGACTTAAGTGCTACCACTCCCCTTACAGGATCTGAGTGCTTTATTAACATGAAATACAAAATTCCATGATGTGCAGATATCATGCCTGGTTTGGTTTTGGTTTTTTTTTTCCCCAGTTACATCTAACCTGCTTGATAATGTCAGCACCAGATGCTAAGGTCACAATGTGTGACAAGTTTGTGCTACATCTACAGTTTTGTCCAGTTTGCAGACAACAATAGAAAATTCAACCCATAGACAGCACTAATCTTGTTTCTCCTTTTTTTGTTTCCTCTTGCATGCAAGGTAGCAGAAAGAGATTCTGTAGTAGGCATAACTTTAGTCTACCCTTACTTGTATTTTACCCTTACTTGTATTTTATGCCAAGAAGAACTAGTATCACCTCATTCTCAACCCATAAAAAAAAAAAAAGGCCATTGTAAAACTTTATTTACCTTGTTATTTTATGATGCAGGAGGAGCAGATAAAGACTGAGATAGATTATCTTCATGATGCTGTTTCTGCTCAAAACCTGGGGCCCTGCTTCATAGTCTGTTCTAAGAAACACAGTTAGCAATCATGTTCCTTAAACCCGTTTGTTCCACTGAAACAAGCACTCCAGTTTCACAGCTCTGGAAGGCTGGATGTAGTTGGACTTTTTCCCTCTCAGCTGGAATTCACAGAATGGTTTGGTTTGGAAGGGACCTTAAAGCACATCTAGTTCCACCCCCACATGCTGTAGGCAGGGACACTTTCCACTAGATCAGGCTGCTCAAGGCCCCATCCAGCCAATTTTAGAATTGGAAAATTCCTGAAGCTGTGCGAGGAGACTGTGAAGCAGAATAATAATTTCCTTATAAACTGCAGTTCTTGGCCCCTCTCAATAAATTGCTTTCTCCTTCTGGATCATGCTTTGACTGATCTCTGAGGCAACATGAACATTTCTTATGCCTACAGACCAAACCTGGAAAAGCAACAAGACAAACCTTAACTTACCTCATTATACAGAAAACTGTTTTCTGCAGAGTTCAGACTCTTCTGCTCCATGCCAGTATTGGTAACCTGTGGGTTTTCCCTTCTTGCTTCAGCAATAGGATGTCAGGCAAAGGTGTCCTGGGAAGTCCACAAGTTTGGCTTGTCGAGTCCTACAAAAGTGTGCTTGAGCTTGCATTTTTATTTCCATTTTGGTATTCAGTTATGCATGCATGGACTTGTTTCTCTCTGAGATTTAATTTTGCCTCAGTTGCTATCTTTAATAAAGTGACAGTTTCAGCCAGCTATGAGCTTGGAGTCTGCTAACTGAGGGTTCAGGAACCAAGATACTGCCAGGGAAAAGTAACACAGAAAAGTCATGCTAGTTTCAGTGTCACACCCAGGTGTGATAAACTTCACACAGTGTGGAGTTCAGACTGACCTGAGAGAGTCACCTCCTCGGAATAGTTCCTTGGGCTAACAGTTATGTACCTTCATGCCAAAATCCTTCACATAGGCATGTGCCTGTCCTCATTCTAATAGTTGAAATTAAGAAAGTGAGTCAATGTTTAAAATTCAACTCACTGTTCTTTGTTTTGTTTTGCTTTGGCTATGGCACCTAGACTTTGTATCCCTGGAAATGAAAGGGGTTTAGACTTTACAAGAGTAGGAAACAACGATTTTGAAAAGCAAGTCAGTGCTGTTAGGAAAGGGAAGGTCAGACCACTGAAAACCACGTAGAAATAATCAAATTGTGGGATAGAAATGATCAGGCAGCAATGGAAGCCAGTGTGGGAATGCAAAGGAGTCATTTTATCCTGCACCTATTTCGGACTCATATATTCCCAGTACAGCTGTAATAGACAGAGATAATAAATGAATAAAGGTAGTATATTAGACACTGCCTGGGTTCAGCAGTAGCAGTTACCTTTCTCCTTCTTAGTAGCTGGTGCAGTGCTGTGTTTTTGACTTTCAGCCTGGGAACAGCGCTGATAACACCAGTGTTTTTAGCTGCTGCTCAGTAATGTTTAGTCTGACCAAGGACTTTCTGAGCCTCAGGCCAGGGAGGAGGGGAAGCCAGGAGGAAGCAGAGACAGGACACCTGACCGAAACTAGCCAAAGAGGTACTCCATACCACAGCACATCATGCCCAGGATGTAAAAACTAGGGCAGGAACCCAGAAGAGTGAGCTCACGGCTTGGTCGTCAGGTGGTGAGCAGTTGTATTCTCTTCCCTTGTTGTTTCCCTTATCATTATAATTATCGGTTGTAGCAGCAGTGATTTGTGTTATACCTTAGTTACTAAACTGTGCTTATCTCAACCCATGGGAGTTACATTCTTTCAATTCTCCTCCCCACCCCCCTGGGAAGAAAGAGAGGGGAGTGAGCGAACTATGTGGCTGACTGGACTTAAACCACGACAGATACAAAAATACAGAGAGACCTTAGAGCAGCCTTCCAATACTTAGAGTATCCAACAAGAAATCTGGAGAGGGGTTTTTGACAAGGGCCTGTACTGACAGGACAAGGGGGAAGGGCTTTAAACTGACAGAGGGCAGATTTAGGTTTTGTATTAGGAAGAAGTTCTTCCCTGTGAGGGTGATGAGGACCTGGCACAGGTTGTTCAGAGAAGCTGTGGCTGCTCCATCCCTAGCAGTATTCAAGGCCAGGCTGGATGAGGTTTGGAGCAACCTGGTCTAGTGGAAGGTGTCCCTGGCTGTGGGAAGGGTTTGGAACTGGATTAGCTTTAACGGTTTATTACCGAAACAAATCTGTGATTCTACAATTGTATACTATGAGTATCTCTGATGAGGTCCCCTCAGGAATTTTATGACAGAAATGTATGGATACATAGAATAAATCTTCTTACCTTAAGAAGAGGAGACAGAGTAAAAAGAGAAGAAAGATTCAGTGTGATGGGGAGTCACTCAATCTACCTAATTATCCAGTTAGAAGGTAAAAGGCAAGACTTGAGGAGGTGGTGAAAGAAATACCTTCTTCACAATCTGACCTCTTCCAAGAGGTTTTCTTGAGTGGGTGAGGGTACAAAAACCTCTGTCATGGCTCCGTGACATGGTGGGCAAAGAAGAAACCCTCCCAGGTCTGTCCCCAGCTTTCCAACCACTCTCAGTTTCACCCAGTTTGCCTGTAAATAGCACAGCCATGCAGATGTTTCTGCATCTAACATGGCTGTAAAAGTGGTGCTTATGACCACACTCTAGGAGCAGTTTACAGAACAACTTTTCTTCAGTTTACAAAGTAAAGCCACCATCTTTAATTCTCCTTAAAAACCAAAATGACTGAGGAAGCACACAATTCAGAGTGGCTTGGTGCAAATCTCTGCAAAGTCACAGACACAAAATCAAAATAATTAAAATGATACATACATGTAAACCAAAAGAAATTCAAGTTAAAACCAGGACTGGATTTCTATTAGCCCTAGAGATGGTCCAAGAATATGTCAGGAAATAAATAAAGCATTCTAATTGCACCATAAAAGAGGTGCTGCTCGCTGATCCAAATGGTTTGGGTAGCTACAGAAAACAAATGGGTTAGCGCAGAAATGGAAAAAAAGAAAAGCATTCATAAGAGTGAACTGAAATGCTGCAAGGCTGGCATGGTCTACTATGCTTAGCTGTTACCACAGAGATTCTGAAGCTCCACCACAATCCATGGGCACCCTAGGGCAGATTCCATCAAATAATTTGGCCCGGTCACTCCAATTTATGAATAGGAAGGCAATTTATCCTAGAATCCATCTGAAGGGAAGACTGCTTAAAACCACATCTTCTTGACCTCCACTGGACTGTGCACACTCTGAGGAGGAGGCAGCCAGCACAACTAAATCTCTCTTCTTCAACAGATAAGCAGAGATGGTGATCAAAACACTGGGCATTTCCACAAAGGCCAATAGCTAGGGTGCCTTAAGTGGCTGCAATAAAAAAATCAGGCCCTCTCAAGTATCTCTTTCAAGATTTGCAAACCACAGGAGACAAGGCAATACCCTTGTTTACAAAGGAAGTATGACTTGTGCTCGTCACTGGTATTTCTGATGCTCTGCTACCAAACAATAATCTGCTTTCTGTTTGCTGCTAAGGCCAAATCCTGACAGGTTGGAGCTGTATTTTTGATGCAGCCACTGCAGCAGGAGATGTTTAATGCCCAACAGAAGCCGGGCAAATTCTGCAATTAATGTCATAGCATGCAAAAAAACCCACCAAAACCAAACATCCTGAAGATTCCTCCTAAACTTGTTTCCTTGTCAAGACATATCTATTTACAGCCAGTACCACAGAGACTAGATTCAAGTGGCAGTGGTGTTATATCTCTATTTTTAATGGGATTTGACATTTAAGGCAGCATTTCGGTTCACCTCTAAGCTTGTAATTACACTTGCAAATCTGCTTAGCAAGACATTGGCAGAGCAACCCAGGGGATTGCTTAAACAGATGGCTTCTGTTCCCATAGAAGCAGCATTTGAGTACCAAGTGATGCTACAGAGCAGACAGTGCACACTGCAGGGCCTGACACAGACACTTGCAAACTGGAATCCTGCATAATCTTCAAAATGAAAAGCAAGACTGCAAAGAACCTTCACTTTATCTTAAAGGCAACACTGTGCCGAGTCAGATACCACTGGAGGTCAGGAGCACTTCATGAATACGCTACCAGAACAGGACTCCTTTCTACTACCTGTCATTTATCTGTGGTTTCACAAATGCTAAAACGTACCAGAGCAGTCCAAGGATGAAATTTTCTGGAATCATGATGGGCCAGTGCTGAGGAAGCACCTTTATGCCTCCCACACAAGTGCAGGCTCTGCCCAGTGTCTCATTCCCAAAGGAACCCATGTGGATTTCTCCTTTCATTGTAGCCCTCCAACAACAACATTTTGAGAGCAAATTGGTGCCAAATGCCACGATGCTCAGGACTATATATTCCCACAAATTATACACTCACACATCTTTTACACCCAATTGATACCAGCACCCCCAAAGATATCACTGGAACCAAATACAATAGATATGAAGTACTCAGCTCAGCTGGGACTCCATGGATTCTTTTTGGGTTTTGGGGCAAAAAAGAGTTGGACCTGGATTTTTCATCCATGTCCATGGGAACAAAGTGAAGGATCTCCTTCTCTTACAAGCCAACTGAGCAGGCCTTTCTGCAGGATGCAAATAGTTTCATCCCTGAGTTCAACTTTAAAAGAGAAAAATGCCATCCTCAGCCATCCCTGGCACCAGAAGCAAAGAGGACATTTAGCACAGAGCACTGTTGCAGGAACAAAGAGCAAACAAGTAGCACAAAGCTGGGACAGATGGAGAAAAACAGAAAGAGAGGATAATTTGTATCATAACAAAGAAACAGAAGGAAACTTGAGGTTTTGAACTACTAGAAGGAAGCGCAGACAGTGCTGGTCAGCCTGGTACCATCATCAACAACGACCCCAGACAGGCAAGAAAAACAAATCTAGAGAGTACTAGCAAATCCAGGCAGTACTTTTAAAGAAACATAAGATCCCTCAAGGCCATTTCAATGACATGAGCAAAGTTTGATTTTTTTTTCTTTTTTTTTCCTCTATCAGGGATGACACAACACATTGAACATACATACAGTTCTCATCTCCTCAGCAAGACTTCTAGCTGGCTGATGTGCAGTTCAGCTCAGCAGGATCCTGCCTATCTGCTGCCATGACTCCCTCTGGCCCGTCAGGAATACTAGGCTCGCTGGAGCACTGCCTGTGGGTAAAACTGGGCTGCAGGAGGAGGCATTTATCAGTACTGTCCGATTCCTCAATCACAATTCCTGTATGCATCATGGAGGCCATTGCCAGGAGCTGAATATCCGAGTGAGCATTGGCAACAGTGTGGCGGCGGATGCTACCACATTTCTCCAGGTAAGCCTCACCCTCCTGCTCTGTCAGTGGCGTCAGCGCCATCTCACCAGGCTGTCGGCTCGTCACCAAGTGAGACGAATAATTAGGTGCACCAGTCTTGGGACGAGATCTGGAGTACCGTCTCTCTGGAAGAGAAAAAGGAAGCAGGAGGGGTCAATATGGCACAAAGCATTGCTCCAGCTGCTAGGCTGGCCTTCCCACCTCATTACTACCAGGTTATGTGGTAGTTAGGAACTATCTATCTCCTGCTAATGCTGGCCTTCGGCAACAGAGAGGGCTGGTATGGAGCCACAGAATGTCTCACCTCATTACCACTGAGTGCTCATTAGTTACAAACTATTAAGTTAGTTATAAATGATCTGCTATTATTATTATTATTGCTGAGGCCCTGGCACAGGTTGCCCAGAGAAGCTGTGGCTGCCCCATCCCTGGCAGTGTTCAAGGTCAGATTGGATGGGTCTTTGAGCAACCTGGTCTAGTGGAAGGTGTCCCTGCCCATGGCAGGGGGCTGGATTCTAGATAAGCTTATGACCCTTTCGAACCCAAACCTGTGATTCTATGATTACTGTCAGAGGTTTGGTAAGGAGCCACCTCCCATCCTGTGATATGGCAACAGTGCTGCTGCCCATAAGAAAAGTAATTCAACAACTACTAAGTGTAGCAAAGAGACTTCCTTCAGCATCCTGATGGTCTCTTCTTTTACCCAGTGAGGCGAGGCCCAACTAGGAGCTCTCGTGTAGGTTTCCTAAAGCAGCACAAGCCCAAGAAACATTCTGTGAGGATGTAAGTTGCTATCACCTTCTCTAGAAAATTTCTCACAGGAGATGCCAATAGCTGGTGTCAACATGATATTCCTGAAGATTGCATTGCACTGGCTCTGCAGCTGCCTAGGGAAAGGTGACTCTGCTAGCATTATCCCACTTTATTTTTAAAAGATAATGCAAGAAGAAGAACATTTCATCCACTTTAAAACATATAGTTTGGAGGCTGGACACTGCAAGAACTAACAGCACACAACAGCCCACAACATTTAGAAGGGAAAGGCATGGAACAGAAAGGCAGGACTTTTGGAGCACAGGTTTAAAACTCAAACCTAAGATGCAGTACCCAGCTCTGTATCATTTCAATTCTGACAATGACAGCTTTAAGAAAAGCAGAGGTCTGAGTATGTCCCTTGGCTCGCTGCAATTCAGGTTGAATCAGACAGCATTACTTTTCACCTGCTGTCTTCTATGGACATGCAGCATGCTATGTAGTATTAAATACCCCATGTGGCCTATTTGCAAAGCAGCTGATAAACCTGTTCCCTACCTGTTTTTCTGTTTCTCACCAAATTCCTTGAAGTGCAGGCTCTCATTTCATAAAGTCATAGAATCCTAGAATGGTTTGGGTTGGAAGGAACTTTAAAATTCATCTAGCTCCAACCCCCTGCCACGGGTAGGGACACCTTCTGCTAGACCAGGTTGCTCAAAGCCCACCAAGACTGCAGAGCCTAAGAGACAGAGTAACAAAATACAAAGCAACACACTTGTAACTGAAGGTCATAAAAGAGTTTTGGAAGCTTGCATCAGGAAGAAAAGCAGAAAACAAACTATATGTTGCTGCAGAGAGGAGTAAGTAAGCAGAAGTCCACACTGGCATCAGCCAAGTTATGACAGCACCTGACTGCTGCTAATAATACATTCATTCTAAATGGTTCATTTAATGCTTAAGAATATGAGCAAACACTTATTGGCTGGTTACAATGAATATACTCTTTAGATATCACCTGCATCTCAAGCCACAGCAAGATGTAGTGTTAGACCTGACTCTTTTAAGGAAAAAATATCCAGAGATTATTTCTGCGCAACAAAATTAAAATCATTCATGAGAAGCAGGTAAAAATTAGGATGAACTCTAAGTATTCACTCATTGCTTTATTTTTCCCCATTTACTTTCTTGACCACAACAGACAGTCTCTTAAGGGAGCTGTCATTCATAGTTTGACTAGAAATGTTATTTCTATTTTGATGCATTATGGCCAGGAATATAAACTAGAGAAATTTTTTAAGGACTTTTTGCCAGCAAACTCAAATCAGTAGTGATGTTAGGTTTAGCACATTAGGCTTAAAACACAAGGTGGTTGTTTTATCTTCTGCCCTATTCCCTCTACAACTCCCCTCTGTGAGCTATTCTTGTCCCCTTTCATACCCATGCCTGCTCCATTCCTCTCTCACTTTAAATCAAGTTTAAGATACTTAAAACCTTATGTGCATCCACAGCTGTGATCAAACATTGTACTTCCCAACACTAATTTGTCTTAAAGGCTCTCCAGTCCAGACAGCTGTTTGGCCTCCACAGCATCTCTTGAGAGTCAAGCACATTCAAAGCTCAACAATCCGTTTCTAAAAAGTGACTAGAGGGAACCTACTGGGCTTCATCATCATTAGAGGCTGCCCAGTGAGAGAAGAAACTGGTTCCGAGAAAGCAAAAAGGTGACAGAAGGAGGGACAGAGGAAGAGAACGAGGTTTGGTTAGAAGTGGGACTCAAAGAAAAGAACCAACCACCACAGCAGCACTTTGAAACACCAAAAATATTTGCAGAGAAGTGCTGCTCTGCTGTCAGTGTTGTGTCATGCAAACAGAGAACTTCATTCTTTCCTCTTGCTCAGCACAGGGTGGAGCGGGGGCAAAAGGCCACCTTGGAAATACACACAAATAAATGACAGCTAAAACAGAAATAAATACAACTATATTAAGGCACATAAACTTTACAAGACCAATCTGTGTGAAAATTTGCCTTTGTCACTAATGACTTGTTCAGCTGGTAGAAATCCAGGATGGTTGGAAACCTCAGTACAGGTCAAAAGGCTACCTTCCAAACTATCCCAGCAGCACGTAGGTGTAAACAGCAAAGCAATCAAGTTAGTCAAAACTCAACATTTTAGCCTAGATTTAAGCTCCTGATGAGGTCTATAGATCAATGCTGAACTGTATAACCACGCTCACTTGCACAAAAGATATTTAATTGCTTAACAACCACAAGAACAAAAAAAAAAAAGAGCCACAGTTAGCCTAAAGTGATGCCACGAGTTTGTTACAGGCACAGATCATCTGATCATAAGTCCTCTGAGCGCAAGACCCTCTTTTCCCCTGTGCTGCTAAGGTGTATTAAAAGACAGGTGCTGTGTCTCCAGCTTGCTACAATCTGCATCTACACAAAGGCTAAAGCTTGTAAAAACAGAGGACTAGAGCTTTCTTTATTTGTTCTATTTAAATCTTCTCAACTATCAAATCAGTACTACTACACCCATTTTCTAGCTAGCCAATTCCTTCTGTCTGGCCACATGTGTAAGCAGAGCTCCTGGACAGTGTATGGAGGAGTTTTCCACAATAAGTATCCATTTCCTGGAGTGAAGCGCCAGTTGTCTCACCTGGACCCATTTATCCACAGTTTAAATACAATTTTTAACTTTTTTTTTTTTTAACAGTTAGAGTTTGAATGGCTTGGGTTGGAAGGAACTTTAAAGCTCATCTAGCTTCAACCCCTTATTATAGGCAGGAAGACCTCCCACTCAGCCCTGTTGAATTTCATGAAATCTGTTACTGGTCCACCAAGTGGGTCAAGATGTTTTGGCCTTTGATTTCTGTTTCTCATGGAGCCATGCACTGTCAACTTTCTAGCACTGCCTCACAACCCAACAAGAGCTTCTGTATGATGCACATGACTTACCAAGCAAGCAGGTGCTACCAGAGAAGCCATGATCCTCACACAAACCCAAGTACGGTGATACTACTTGCTTGACGAGTTCTTCCAGCTGTAGGTAGCCCTCACTGGGTCCAGCAGGCTCATGAACACTCTGAAAGTCAACCATTAAAAGAAACATTATTCTTACCTACTTCTAAGTCAGGTTTTTGAGTAAAGCCTGGCATCTGTCAAATATCTCTGCACTGGAATAATTCAACCATATCAGTAGACCACTTGGAAGAAGCACAGTTGATAAGTAAATAGGTGCCTTTTTTCTGACCAAGGGATAGATAAGTAGGTACAAGGTACACTCACACCAAGGATTTGCTAGTTCTACCAGGAAACAAATCTTCATAGAAAAGCCTTAACATATCTTTGGCAAAGCACTGCCCCTTTCCTAGGCAGACTGCAAGAAAGGCACCCTCTGTAGTTCAGCTTACAGTTGTGAAGATGGCAGATAACATTAACCAATTTAACAGAAATTTCAGAAACTGTACACAGGCTTAACTTCCTGCTAAACCTCTGTAAGCTTTTCTTTCTAACACCCTCTTTGCCTCAAGATTCTTTTATTAAAATATTTCAGGGAAATTAAGTTGACATTTTAGTATATTCTGCTATTGAAGTCTGGGTCACGGGGAACATCAGAACAGCAAGAACTTACACAGAAATACCAGCTTAGTCACTTTGCAATTTTGATTGCACTTGAGGACGTCTTACTCCCTGCCACTCTTTATAAGGTACACTGGAGAAGAAATAAAACTGGAAGAAACCCAAACAGTCACTTGGTCAACATTGTATTTTGCAGGACTGTCAGGCTGGCTTACATAAAAAGATAAACTAGCTGGTATAATCGACTACGTTTGGCATGCTTGGAAAATATTCTCTTGAGGTCTGCATGAAAAAGTTAGTCCTCCCAGAAGGTTTGGGAGAGGCCTTTGGCAGACGTATAACATTTTGCCTGCTGCCAAAAGGTATTCCCTCTCCCATGGGAGGTTCTGCTTAGCATTCCAGCCAGCCAAGGTACTGGTATCAGGCAGTTGGCAGTCACAGCTCATCCAAATTCCACAGTTCATTGTGACGGAGTCTTATCCTGACATGCTAAAGCTGAGAAAGGAGGAGAACCAGGGCATAAAGAGGTCTTCAGAAAAGCTGGGAGATGAAAATATATGTGGGGGAAAAAAAAAAAATCCTACGACTGTTCCTAGCTGGAGAGGAGAGGTACCAATTAAAATACAAACACCAAAGAGCAGAACCCAGCCTTTGCATGGCAGCTTCCTTACTGTTCCCAGGGAAACTCTGGACATTCAAATTCAGCTCTCATTTCTACACTTAGCACTCCCAAATTAGCACATATTGCTTCCTCTTCATCACACCATCTTCCCTCCTCATTCTCCTTTACAGTTCAATGAGATTGAGATAACCAAGGGGAGTCAGATGAAGAACAGAGGCTCCCCACCTGCAGAACTAACAGCATCTGGACAATGGAAGCTGGAAGCTTTGTCTGGACCAGAGGAAGAATTTCTTCCAACTTTACTTTTAGCAAGACCAAGTCCCTGAAGCCAAGAAGAGCAATCTGACGGATCGTCAACTCCTGACCCTAAAAAACACAGAAGACAAAGTCCAGGAATTGGTGAAGGGATGTGTAAGCATCACATCAACACATGTATGCACACAGAGAGAAAGAGTCTATCCGGCCCTTGCTGCTGTGGCAAAGCAGCCCCAGCTGATAAGGTTGAGGATTCATAGTACATTTTTGTCACTTCCCTCTCGGTCTCTGTCCCACACAAATTCCGAAATAAGTAATGCCTCACCTGAGATGCTGCTAGGTTTGGAGTCAAGCCAAAATGAGTCTGTATTTCATCAAAAGACTACATATTCATGAAACCCAGCTGTCATCCAATTTGTTCACAACAACCAAAGGCCAGATGGATGCAGCTTTTGCTTTTGAGCTGAGAAATCAGAGAAGGTCTGGTAGGGAAAGAGGTTTGTACAGAGCATTCCTTAACTAAGCCTACATCTGATCTGTGCTGGATTCTCTTTTCAGTCAAGGTCTACACTTTAGACCTTGCTGATATGACAAAAATCCACAAGTCAGACTGTTACAGATTTTAGGATTTAGGCTACAGCAAAGCTAGCAAGACTGCTTGTACCAAATATCATTTTAAAGAGCAACAGCTTTGATCATTTTAAGGAGCAACAGGGTGCTCTGTATCCTCCCTGTTACTCTTCTACACCAAGAGTACAAGTGAGCAGGCTTAACAGATGATGTAATATTTCTCAGTATACTTAAACACATTTGGACTCCGTTAGGCATTCTGGGGTTACTGACTTTCCCTCTGCTATGCTTGACATCCACATGGCTTTCTCCTGCCCCACTGCAGGTTAATGGCAGAAATTTTCCTTCCAGCCCTGCCCAGCAATTTCTAGCCTCAAGAATTTCTCTTGTTCTTCCCAGTACATTAATCTCTGCCCCATGATCTGCTTGGGAATCACTTTATGGTCTCTATAACACACTCAACATGGCAAATATTTAACTGGAAAGAATTAAAAGCAGTTAATCATTAACCCATAATGAATTTAATGTCATAATTAACAGCATTAATATGTAAATACAAATGAAATCAAATAGTCTGGAGGGCAGATCTGCCAAAATAAAAGCACTTTGCTGTTTTAAACCATCACTGTATTTAGAACCACAGAGGTGTAGAAAAGACTGGTACATACCTCTGAACTATATCTCAGCAGCTGTACACTCTTCATTTGTATCATGCAGTTTAGGCCCATTAACTTCATACCCCATTTCAAAATCCAAACATCTTGTCATGCCAAACAAAACAAAATTTGCTATTCTTTTTCCACACCAAGTAGTTACATCAACAGCTGCAACTATATGAAAGCCAGTGACCTGTTTACATAGTTTCCCTCTGTACGGCAATTTAACCAACTTGGCGGGCTTAAAGGTCATGTTTCTGTAACAGCTATGAGCCTCGGGTTGAAACTTAGTTGAAATAGGAAGTTACTTCTAGTTACTACCTTCAGTGTCATACGCTCACACATTCAGCTGACTTCCATTCTGAATGAGCAGTCTCTGAAACCACAGAAGGGCACAACCAAATAATCACACTGACATTTGCAGCAAAGAACAGGGAACCAACCGCAAACTGACTTTCCCATCTTCCAGATTAGCACATAAAGAACTGTGGCTTGGTGAAAAAGATTTACTAGATGAGCTTTCTTCACATGTGGTGACATGATGTATAAATAGGAACATACAGTACCCTTTTCATAGGAAGAGTCCAGTCTTGTTATTAGGGCACTGGCCTGGGATAAGACCAATTTCTTATTCCTTGCTGCACCAGCAACTCTCTCTGTTGCAGCCTAGGAGAGCTCACCCAGAGTCAAATTCTTATCGTAACATCACAAAATGGTTTGTGTTGGAAAGAACTATAAAGCTTATATAGTTCCAACCCCCTGCCAAGGGCAGTGACACCCTCCACTAGAGCAGGTTGCTCAAAGCCCCATCCAATCTGGCTGTATTCTTGGATCTATTTAGGTGGTTTAAATCCATACATTTATGTAGGCTACAGAGCTTTAAATATGCTGTCTGTCACATTTCAGTTCCTCATCTGTTAAACAGCAATACTTCCCTAACTTCACTGCTTCTTTGAAATAATTCTGAGTGACTCAGATATTGTGACATGACAAATACAGTAAAAAAAGCTATGCTTTCAAAGAACTTCAACATCCCATAGTAAATCTTTCATCATCTAGTTACTACCAAAACCTGCAACCACTGTACAGTAACTTTTGTTCAGTTTCTCATTAGAGATAATTGATAGGAGTGGAATAAATTTTTCTGGTAAGTAGCAGAATTATTAGCATCAGTGGGCATGACAGACAAGAGAGGAAATTATAATTGCGCAGTTTTACCTTCCAAACACCTACCTTTAAGCATCTGCAGCAAGGAAAGAATAAAAATAAACACAGCAGAAAGGTTAGTATATGTTTTTGCAGAAGTCCTTACTCTTTCAGGAAATGCCAGCTTTAACAGGATTAGAGCAAGAGGACAACATTTGAGCTTTATCTGCTGCCTTTCAAACCATAGAAGAGAAAATCATTTTAAAGTGCTCTGGAAAGCAGTGTCTTGCAATAAAGTCAGAAGACAAGAGGAGGAGGGTAGCGTTTCCAAGAACAGCAGACTCCTCATGAGGTACATTTTTCTTTTCCTCTCATGGAAAAGAAGATCAAAATAGGCTGGGGAGGTAATTGCACTGCTTGTATGGAAACCCTGACTTCAGATGGGATACTCAGCTTTCAAAATGCTCAGTAAACAGGTTTTACATGAAGGTGTTCATCCATCCTCTACCCACAGATTTACTTGTCCCCTTATTAAAGCTTAAAAAATCCAACAGAGGATTTTCCAAAGGCACAACTGGAACATAAGCCCTCCAAAAGTAGTTAAGGTGAGCTAGACACATTTGTTCCTTATCTAGTCTTCAGATTTGCCTCTCTGAAGACAAGTTGTTAGCATTATCATTTGCATCAACAGTCCCAGCAATTAAAAGCAGAAGAAAAAGAAACATGAATCGCGCAGAGCTTCAGCCTAGACAACGTATCATCCGATAGTTTCAGCATTCAAGCTTAGATAAGCGCAGAGAGAAGGCAGACGTATGAGAATAAATTTAGCCCAAACTGTTCTTGCCCAGTAGATTTTAGCAGTTCTTCTTACACTGTTAATGCTACTCTACTTCCTCCCAGATATAGTTTAAAGGATTTGAGACCCGTTTAGTCAGTGTCCAAAAAGTGCTGCTGGAACAGAAGTTTCTATGTGCAGATACTGTTATTACATTGCCTCACCTGACTGAAGACTGAGTTATAGTTAAAGTTACCTGGACTGGGTAGAATATTGCCTGGAGTGTAGGAAGAGTCTCTGTAAAATAGTGATCCCAGATTTCAGACAGGACATCAATGCGATCCTCACCTACAAAAATAGATTTGGACCAAGAGCTTTAGTGGCAGGAACACCAAAATCAAGTTGAATTTTTCCCTCTACTCTCTAACCCCCCAAATAAGAGACACAAACCCATCCTTCACAGTTTCCATCCAAAACTGGACATCACTCAGTTGAGCTTCACCTTAACAGGCAGAGGTACAAGACTGTGACCATAAATTGCTTTGTCTCTTACTGTAAATAAGACAGCAAAACAGGAGACAAGTTCCAACAACAAAGTGAAACCTCTCTTTAACTGGAGGCCTTGACTCCACAGCAAAGGATTGCAAATCTCACAGCACACAGTTAGCATGCTCAATTAGCGTGGGAGCACAGCCATGTGTTACCAGCTGAATCTGACAAACATCAGGTAAATCATAGAATTACAGAATGGTTTGGGTTGGAAGGGACCTTAAAGCTCATCTAGCTCCAACCTCACTGCTATGAGCAGACACACCTTCTGCTCGACCAGGTTGCTCCAAGTCCCGCCCAACCTGGCCTTGAATATTGCCAGGGATGGGACAGCCACAGTTTCTCTGGGCAACCTGTGCCAGTGCCTCACCACCCTCATAGGGAAAAACTTTTTTCTAATATCTCAACTCAATCTCACCTCTGACAGTTTAAAGCCCTTCCCCATTGTCCTGTTGCTATAGGCCCTTGTCAAAAGCCCCTCTCCTGATTTCTTGTCTACCCCTTTACATACTGGAAGCTGCTCCAAGATCTCCCCAGATCCTTCTGTTCTCCAGGCTGAACAAGCCCAGCTCTCTCAGCCTGTTCCCAGAGCAGAGCTGCTCCAGTCCTCAAAACATCTTCATGGCCCCCTCTGGATTCTCTCCAACAGCTCCTCGTCACTCTTGTATTGACAGCCCCAGAGCTGGATGCAGCACTGCAGGGGGATCTCACCAGAGCAAAGCAGAAGGGGAGAATCCCCTCCCTTGACCTGCTGCTCACTCTGCTGGTGATGAAGCCCAGGACATGGGTGGTTTCTAGGCTGCAAGCACACACTACTGGGTCATGGGGAGCTTTTCATCACCCAACATCCCCAAGTCCTTCTTCTCAGGGTTGCTCTCAATCCAGTCTCACCCAACCTGCAGTTGTGCTTGGGACCTTGCACCTGGTCTTGTTGAACTTCATCCTGTCAAGGATCCCTCTGTATCCTATCCCTTCCCTCCAGCATTGTCAACCACATCACACAGCTTGGTGTCACCAGCAAACTTACTGCAGGTCCACTCAATCCCACTGTCCATGTTACTGACAAAGATGCTGAACAGTGCCAGTCCCAACAACCAACCCCTGAGGAACATCACTCATTTGGACATCAAGCCATTGACAGAGACTATTCAAGTGTGACCATCCAGCCAATTCCGTATCCACCAAGTGGTCCATTTGTCAAAACCATGCCTCTCCAGTTTAGAAACAAAGACGTTGTGCAAGATATTGTTAAATGCCTTGCATAAATCTGGGTAGATGACATCTGTTCCTCTTCCCTTATCCACCAATGCCATAGCCCCAAGGCCACCAAATTTGTCAGACACAATTGTAATGTCCAACATCAACTGTTCTGCAGCAACTGAGTCAGGTAGACCATTTACCAGACCTGACACCCTGCTCCCAAGCACATACACTATAGTCAGGAGCTTGATGAGCCACAAAGTCACTGCGGTCCTCTCAAATATGGCACTTGGGAAAGTTCCAGAATTAAATCCACTTGTGGTCACCCATCTTATGACTCCAACAAGAACAAATATCCCCAAATATAAGCAGGTATTTAAAATGAGGACAGACTAAGTTATGCAACTCCCAATTCCCATAACAGGAATGCAACTATGGTCAAAAGCCTATTATTAACAAAAAATGCTTTACTGAACATAATGGTTTGGATAGACTTAAATTATATGCATAGGCTTGACTTGCAGACCTGTGTGCTCCTCAGCACTTGGGCTGAAATTTTTCAAGTTTCTTAGGAGATTTTTCACATCCCCAAAAAGGCCAAAGGTTTGACATGTTTTTCAAGTTTTGGATATATTCCCCAAAAATGTCAAGTGCAAATACAGGTGCAGCTTTAACAATACAAGATTATGACAAAAATATTTTCCAGGATACCTTCTATAGAGCCTCAGCTGGAACTCACAGCAGTCAAGACTCAAGGAACAGTAATGGAAGGCAGCTGCTCAAGACATCTTTGAAGGCTCAGCCTGAACATGACTGAAGGCCCTACATGAGAACTGGAACAAAGTACAATTGCAGCTCAAAGGAGCCTTATCACTGTGTACTAAAGTGCTTTCCCCATCTGGAGGCTTCTACTTGGGCTTGCACTGTGCTTGTCCATAGGTTGTACTGCTCAGGACAAGGCCAGAGAGCAGAAAGCCAGCAGAATCATATCCTGCAGAAGTTTCCTCCTGAGCAGCTAAGCCCAATAACCACCACAGGAGGGTTCAGAGGAAAGCTTCACGGTGTCAGGTACGATGCCAGCCTTAAAACTGCAACTGCAGGCAAATGTGTACCTACCCAACACCCCCATAACAGCTACCCAGAAACTGCCAACAAAAAGTCAACAGGAAATAAACTAATTGAATGCTTCATTCCTTCCTCTGCCCTCCTCCCCACAGCTGCAACACTTTGGTGTGTGGAGCCAGAAAGAAATGTCATAGATCACTTCTCCTTCTGGAGGAGAAGGGGAAATGGTTTGTTTCTTCAAGAAATCATAAATCCTACAGGCATTTAAAGAGATTCTGACAGGCCATATAAAGAAAAATCATGTTAAAGCAAGGCTGTGATTTGAAAAACAGACACAGTAAAACACTGGTATGCCCTGCAGCAGGAACATTATTCTGTCTCTGATTTCTGGGACAGTAGGAATTTTTTCGGAAAACAGAGCTAACCAAGAAGCATGTATATGAATTTCTTGTTGCTGTGACCACAAGAGATGCACCAAGCCTACACATTATGAAAGAAAGGTGACCACGAGTCATCTCCTTAAGGTAAAATGCATCAGTCTGCCTTTTTACCTCTGTTACAGGGCCAGTGCTGAAAAAGGAGGCACCAGGCAGGAGTGCCTGCACAGCTCCTTCAGGATCCAAGTCCTACAGCCTGCTGGCTGAGTGGAGCAGTCAGCTGGCGAAGAAAGGGCGCAGAGGAATCTGGTACCAATAGTGACCCAAGATGATAAGACTGTAAGTGCCTGTTGGCATTTAATGACCCAGATACAGCAGGTTGGTAATTAGCAAGGGATCTTCCCTACAGTCTGTGAAAATGGGTCAAATCAACCAGCAGCCTAGTTTTGAATAAAGACGTACCCAAGGCAGCTTGCTGTGCTTGAGTAAACTGTTAATAAATGTGACTAACCCCACATATATCCAACATGGAGTCACCACACCATGCTAGCCTCATCCAGAGGCTCTGCAACCATCTGTAGCCCAGTGGTTTAAACAGAATTCCATATGCAATCAACTTCTTTCCAGAAGGATTTAATTCCCCGAGTGACTGTTTTTTCTACAAATTTATATAAAACTTGTCAGATTAGCTCTCAAAAGCACAAGACATCTACCAAAATTACACTTCCATCAATCTGCAAATCATATTGAGAAATTAAAGGCAGAAGGACACATGTCCAGTCCAGAACTGCTTTGAGTGGGTTCAGCTACCACAGAAGCTGACATTCCTGCTCTCATAACAGAGAGGTAGCTGATGGAGGCATTGCAGCTACATGGTTATTTAAACAGCACACCACCCCTCAAGCCTCACCAGGGCTGCAATGCAGCCTGCTCCCAACAGGTTGCGTGACACCCCAAGACAGTACCAGAAAGGGCTGTATGCTTTTCAGACATGCAAGTCATCTCATCTGACCAAACACCAAAGCACAACTCTCTTCCAAAACAGGATTCTTACTGTACTTGCCTTCACACAGCTTAACCTTCTCCTCTACGAACAGCAAGCCTTTCACAAGGAGCTGGTTCTGCCAAGAGAGAAGAGAGATATTAATTTGCCTTTTCTGAGATTTAAAGTAAACATGATTTTTTTTTTTTAGTTGTTAACCCCTTTACATGCAGTTATCTAAAGGATAAAAAGGAATAAAGATGAGTCATATAACAGAGTCATGCAATCACAGAACAGTTTGGGTTGGAAAGACCATCTATTTCTAACCCCCTGCCACAGGTAGGGACACCTTCCACTAGACTAGGTTGCTTCAAGCACTGTCCAGCCTGGCCTTGAACGCTGCCAGGGATGGGGCAGCCACAGCTTCTCTGGGCAACCTGTGCCAGTGCCTCAGCACCCTCACGGGGAAGAATTTCTTCCCAGTACCTCATCTCAATCTCCCCTCTTCAGTTTAAAGCCCTTAACCCTGGTCCTGTCGCTACAGGCCCTTGTAAAAAGCCCCTCTCCAGATTTTTTGTTGGCCCCTTTAGGTATCAGCTGCTCTAAGGTCTTCCTGGAGCCTTCTGTTCTCCAGACAAAGCTGACTAAGCCCAGTTCTCCCAGCCTGCCTCCAGAGCAGAAGCGCTCCAGCCCCTGGAGCATCTCTGTGGCCTCCTCTGGACTTGCTCAAGCAGGTGCATGTCTTGCAGTAATTTCTTTATTGTAGTATTTTTTATATCATAGTACTTTCTGCCAGTTCTGTTACCAGACCTTGTCTCACTGCAAGTGCTGCAAACTTATTAACCCCTCATGCTCAGCCAGGCATGAGAACAGAACAGACACAGCAGACAGTTGAACTACTTGCCAGAAGTGGGAAGAAAGGAAGGATCGGTCCTGGGTCACAGGGAGAGACTCAAGAAAATAAAATGATCTTCACCATAAGAGTGCAGCTACATCAGTTATACCTCAGCTGTATGCTTAAGGTGATCAAAGAGCCAAACTTTACCATATACGCCTGTTTGCAGTTGAGGACATCTAAATATCTGATAAGCTTTCTCTCCCCATTCCCCTAAACATAAGAATGGTGCAACACCAACACCTACCTTTCGTTCTCCCAAAGCACTAGGTATATCGGTTATTCTGAAAAGCTTTAAGAATCCCTGAGAAAGGAGCTGCTATCACCACGTGACACACTATTACTGCATCCTAAAAGGTCCAGTCATACCATAGAAATCATACTGATAGAGAATAAAGTCCTTTGTCCCTCTGAAAAGGATCCAATATCAGGGTAGCACAAAATGAAGGGAATAATAAGAAGGAAACATTGCTCTGTGACATGCTCTGCTTATACTTACATTTCACTTTTCAGAATGAAAGAAAAACTTGCCACTAGATAGTCCTACTTGTTAGCATCAGACATCACTGAAATGTGTAGAAAAGGAAGGGCACTTCCTGAAACAGTATCTAAACAGTATCTAGCTGTCTTCTGCAAGTAGGTTGAGGCTGAGGGACTGGAGAGACCACCATACATCCTATCAGTAATGAAACATCTCTGGATGCATTGTCCTAGTGGAGACTTTTCTTCAAAAATTTGTCAGGTAAGAAAATGCTGAAATGAATAAATTCAAGAAACTTCTTTTGCTTTGGAATCTCACCTCATGCAAGGTGAGCTCTGAGACCCTTTGGGCCTGGGTGCCACTTCAATACCAGAAAGAAATCTTTCCATTGGCATCTTTGTCAATATTTCAGCAAAAAAGAGCCTGGAAGAAAGAACAAGCCATGCAAAATCACCAGCTGCTTCACATGCTGTGGATAGCAGGGAGAACAACCACGAGAAGTTCCATCTCAAGACAAGAAAATATGGACATTGTCTTCTCCATAGTGTGAAAAAAAAGTGCAATGTTATCTAACAGGAAGGAAATGGTGACCTTCCTGTGGCAGTTGTCCCATCTCATGGCTATTTCATCCACATTAAAACATCAACCCATGTTTTGCTACACTGGTTTGTTTGCCTTAAATGAGCCAGATGCGAGTACTTTTAAGATACTGCTTAAAAAACAAACAAACACACAAAATGCAAAACTAACCAACCAAAAAAAAAAAAACAAAACCCTAACGAAACCACAATCCCCCCCCAAAAAAACAGAAAAAAAAACAAAAACCAAAAAACATCTCCCCCCAAAAAAAAAAAACAAAACACATAAAAAGAATCTCCCACATGAAAGAAAAAACAAACAAATAAAAACAAAACAAACCCCAAAAATCCCTAATCTGTATCCAGAGCTCAGTAGTTCAGTCATGAGATAAGGAGGAATGGACACCCAATTGACCAGTGGTATGTTCTGCTAGTAGCAATAACTGTTAAATATTGCACAATGTATACAAAGGAAAACCAATTAATGGTCATGCTTGTAATTAAGGTATATTGGCCCTGCTAGCGGCTGGCTTTGTTGTTTTGTTTTTTTTTTTTTTTTTCCAGAATTCAAACCTAAAAATATTAATGTCTTATTTCAAAAATAATGTAGATTTTAGGTTCCTTTTATATTAGTTACACAACAAAACTGGAGCATTTTAGGAGCAACACATGGGATTAAACTGTACTATTTGAACCATCCACAAAACTTTGACCTTTAGTAGCTCTAGCATAGTGTAAAAGGAATCCTAACTATGTGGTACAGTCAAGCTGCAAACCCATTTCAGTAGTATTATCCCATCCTAAGAGTTCCAGTGCAAGAGTCCCAGCTGACTTGAACAGTCCTGTGGTCAGAGACCACACTAGAATTGCCATTCTGCACACAGGTGACCATATGGAGACAGGAACCCAAAGCACTTTTGCACGCAACCTCCTGAACCCACTCACAGTGTACAAATGATCATTAACTGCAGCTGAAAACCTGTTGATGCCAACAAGTAAAAAGCAGATGTCTGGCAATACTGCAGACACTTTGATCTTTGCTGACTCATTTAATGACGCTAATGCCCACCCAAGTTAGCAGGAGTGAAGGGTCCTTCAGCAGACCATGCAACACCAAGAGCCTGGAGGTTCACACCTCCTCTATGGTGGTACCTCACCCTGCTTACAATGGCTTGCTCAGTTTTAGCCAAAAAGACATACATTTACTTTGGGGAAAAAAAAAAATCTACTTTCTACAATTTTAGGACTCCGGAATTCCACACACAGATGCCTCCATCCCCTTCCTGCAGAAGCCTGGTTTCAGAGGAAGAGAAAGACAGAGTTCCCAGAGAAGTATGAGAGGAATGGGACTGCCAGAGGATGGATAAGCTGCTAAGAGAACATGCCTGGGAGACACTTCATCTGGACAATAACAGCAGTCACGGGCAAGTTGTATAAATATACTCACACGATGATGAAAATATACTGAAACATTTCCAAACATTATCAACTAATGGAAGGTGCATCTAGCAGAAATATAAGATTTGGAGGGAAATATTAAGCTGTTAGGATCTCCATTTGAATTTCAGATTTGGTCAGCAGAAATAAAATGACGTGTCAGGCTGTGGACAACAACAAAAAGATTCTCTGGGA
>JASSUY010028623.1:0-30566 GCA_032466535.1 Forpus xanthops | reverse complement strand
GGGGTGGGGGTGGGGGGGAACCACAAAAAAAAAAAAAAACAAACCCAAACCCAAAAAAACCACAAAAACTTGAAAAAGATAGAGGAAAATGTCTGGAGTGGGAAAATAATTATGAATGGAAAAAACACTGGAAATATTTTTCTGCCTGAGTAATAGGATAATGTTTGAAATGATTATTAATAAACTGAAAGCATTTAGAAGGACTAAAGTGCTTTAATTCTTACTGTTCATCTCATAGCTCACGATAATTGCCTCAAATATATTGCAAGGGAAATTTACAGCTGGGTTTTAATACCATGTCATTTAAAACTACTATATCATTAAAAAATATATACAGATACATATATAAGAGTACATTTTTCTTGTGTTTCTCTCAAGAAATACAAATTTCTCCTCTATCTGTGCTAGAACATTAAGCATCAATTTCCATGTGTTTCATGAGCACTATGGATCCGATTTTCTACCTACATTGCTTGTAAGTTAGTATCATTGATGCTTTCTACTTTCAGAGTTTCATTTTATTTTTCAGCTATGTCAGTAAATAAAATATGCATTTGTACCCCTTTATGGGCAGCACAGTTCTGTCTACTAAAAACAGCTATGTTAATCATTACCCTGTAGTAAAGAATTTATAATGCTCTTATCAATATATTATCAGCAATTCTATGTGCTAAATAGATTGCTACACCTCATTCTTAAGGTTTCTAAGGAAAAAAAAAACAACTTAGCTCCATAGAGTTACTATAGATGTTTCAATTACCCTCTCAGGGCCCCCCTCTCCCTGTGGAAAAGAGAAAAACTTAAAAAAAAAAAAAAAAATTAAACCAGCCGCACTTAATTTATCTTCTTCCCATCTTAAAATTATCTGGAAATTTTATTTATCTGTCTTTTCTGCTGAAATCATTTGCTTAGAAATGGATTCAATCCCAACATTATGCCCTCAGATCAGGTAAATTATCATTAAAGAGCCCTCCAGGGTTTGCTGACAAATCAATAAGATCTAATAAATGCAACCACAGCAGACCTTGCCTAGATTGCAAGTCTCGGTTTACTGCTTTATCCCTGGTTGACAGAGGCAACACAGAGGTAGAGAGCTAAGAAGAAAAAGAAACCTTATTTATCTAACTTATTGCAAGCAAGACCAGAAGAAGATGCTCACCAAGTGAGCTTGAATGATGCATTTATGTGAGACCCCACCATGCACACAGAGTCGAGAAATTCAGAGAGATGTTTGGCAGAACATTGAAGCAGGCTTCTGAAATCTCCCAGGTTGAAACCCCTCTTCTTTCCTCCGTGCAGAAAACCATAATAGCTATTTCAGCTATACCACCAAGAAGTGCAGCTAAGAGAAAGCCTTTAAAAAGCAATTTGTCAAATGCCCTGAGTTTTGAAAAGCAGGATTCAAATCTCCAGAAGAACACTCGGTTTCTTCCTCAACAAAGAGGAACATGCATTCCAAAAACTGAAGGCAGCCACACAAAATGTGGACACTTTCCAGATAATTCCTTCTTTTTCCTCACACAGACATTTTCCACTTTCCTCCCCTGCAGAGAAACTGAGGCAAGTTTCTCCATCCATACCCAGAGGAACCATTCCACCTCCTCCAGCACAGTGATGAGGTGGAGTCTGCCCCCCGGCACAGCAGCTGGGGCTCTCTTCTCAATCCAGCAGTGGTGGGCATCTTCTCCCTACCCTTCATAAGCTGATCACCCCCAACAAGGAGAGCCCTCCTCTGTGGGCATCCAAAATGGTACCCATTTGACTTTGCTGAAGTCTCAGCAGTGTAGTAAGGCAAAAAAGAAACTCTTCTGCTAATCCAAATATATAACTATTTCTCAATAAGCCACTACTCTTAGGGAAAATGCTTAAATGAACACCCATGTAATTACAGGCATGTTTTGTTTTCCTTTCACATCTCCAAGCTGAACATGGCCAATATGATATTAAAAAGCCACATTAAAATGAACAAATTAATAGCAGTTAACCAAACAGAAACATAAGCTTGGCACAGGAGTAAACTGACCCAGAGCAAACTCAAAATAGTTGGCCACATTTTGCTGGATGAAAAAAAATCAGGTTTTCTTCCACACATTATGGAATTTCTGAAATGCCACTCTCTCTTCTAGCCAACTTTTTGTTCTAGCTTTACACAACACTTTTACAGACTCTATGAGCACATAGCCACTGTTTCTTGGATAAAGCAATGTTAATTTTAGGAAAAAAGCATTACCAAACCTTAATCGGCAAATTATTTTCTACAAAGTTGTTACCATTTGCAAAGAAACCTACATCTTGTCAGTGCTTTAACAAATGCAAACCTGTATGAGCTGCAGCATCTCATACCTGAAGTATCCCCATCACCCTTTAACTCCAGAAAGAGGGGAAATAGTGACAGAAGCAGAGATCATTTCAATCCTACATAGAGAACAAACTGTAATATAAATATGAAATAACACTCTAAAATGACTCTTCTAGAGACAGCTAAAAAAGAAAGTGAAAAGAGTGAGGAAGGGAGAGTAAGAAGAGCACATCAGGCAGACCGAGTATGCAGAACTGCTATCATCTGGACCACAATGTGCCAAACCATAAAATCATGGAATCAACTAGGAAGGAAAAGATCACGAAGTCCAACCATTACACCAGGACTGCCAAGACCACCATTAAACAATGTCAATAAGGGCCTCATCTACACAGTTTTTGAACACTTCCAGGGATGCCTTGAGCCATAGCAACAAGAAACAATTTTGAGTGAATCACAGGCATCTACAGAGCCAATGCACACAGGGTGTCCCTGGCTGCCACTGTCACCCAGGACTAGGTCCTTGCTTATAGTAACATGGGCTGAGCTGCTGGGTGGACCCCATCTGTGATAATGAATCGGAGCAGTTGCTACGGAGTCTCTGGAGCTGCCTCATGAAAGCTTAGTCCTAGAAAGTGCCAGATGAAGCAGAAGGAATCAGCAGATGTGCATGAACAGGGCTTTCCAGACAGCAAGGAGGAAAATAAGATAAAAAAAGAGCAGCTTGATCAGAGAGAGTATTGGAGACATACATCTGAGCTCTGCAAATTCCACAAGTGTGAATGCTCTCTCCTTGTGCAGCAGCCAAGCCGCTGCAACCAGTATCAGCACGCATGGGACAGCACTTTGCCAGAGAGCTAGTGATACCTTTATACAGCAATAACCATCACTCTAATAACCCACAAAACTATTTCCTTGCCTTGCTGTGAAAGATGTAGAAGCCTGGAACCAAGAAAAGAAATGTCACATGTACCAGGTTTTTCTCTTTGACTAAGCCAGGACAGAGAGACAACATAGCATTTTCAGCTGTTAGTATGGCTTTACAAATCACAGAATCATAGAATCACAGAACAGTTTGGGATGGAAGGGACCTTAAAGCTCATCCAGTTCCAACCTCCTGCCACAGGCAGGGATACCTTCCACTAGACCAGGTTGCTCCAAACCTCATCCAACCTGGCCTTAAACACTGCCAGGGATGGGGCAGCCACAGCTTCGCTGGTCAACCTGTACCAGCTCCTCACCACCCTCACAGGGAAGAATTTCTTCCCGATATCTCATCTCGATCTCCCCTGCCAGTTTAAAGCCATCCTCCATTGTTCTGTCATTACAAGCCCTTGTCAAAGATCCTCTCCAGATTTTGTGTCAACCCCTTTAGGCACTGGAAGCTGCTTTAAAGTCTCTCCAGATCCTTCTCTTCTCCATGCTGAACAAGCCCAGCTCCCTCAGCCCATCTCCAGAGCAGACCTGCTCTAGCCTTTGGAGCATCTCCATGGGCTCTTCTGGACTTAATCCAACAGTTCTACATCCCTCTTGTGCTGGAGGCCCTATAGCTGGATGCAGGACTGTAGCTTTTCAAAGGAGAGCAAGCATCCCAAGAGATGCTGGATGGGTTGAAGTCCCAGAAAGACATGCAGTAGAGACATAAGCAAAAGATTTATGTTGCCACAACAACATCTTGTTATTCTGACTTTGCTTGACACCTCAGCAATACTGGTGCTCACACCCTGCTGTTGTGCATACAAACAGAAAGTCAGGCCTGATTCTGAGTCAGGACTTGTCAACTCCCACAGCTTGCCACTGCAGCAGGTGGGAAATTATACAATAGATTCACTTCTGGTTTTAAGACATCAAAGCTCTCACTGGGTTGTATGAGGAAATACAGCCCACTTGCCATCCCTCACTGACCAGTTCTGCCAGCGTAGGCAATGGATGCCAGGCCGGAGAGGCGTTAATTCCAGCTGTATGACTTTCTGCATCTGCAGCCCCAAAGGTGCTAGGACAGGTTACAGTGCTTGGGAAGGGACTGGGCCTCTCTGCCTTGGGAGAAGACAGTCTGGAGTTAATTCACATAAACTAAGCAGTTCTGCTAAAGTTGTTAGTTGTGAAATAGCTAACATTTCCATTTTCCCCCATGAGTTTCAAGATAAACAAGCCTCCAGAGAGTGAAAAGAAACAGTTCATCATTTCCAAAGGTGGAATTTTTTTTAGGCTGTTTGCAGTATGAGGAAGATAAAGCATGAGTTTGGGTTTTCTTTAATGCATGAGTTTTCTCCTATGGAGACAGGCTCCAGGGAGACCTTAGAACAACTTCCAATGCCTAAAGAGGACAACAAGAAATCCAGGGAGGGGCTTTTTGGCAAAAGACTGTAGGGACAGGAGAAGGGGGAATGGATTTAAACTAACAGAGGAGAGGTTGAGATTAGACACTAGGAAGCACTTTCCTGCGAGGGTGGTGAGGCAGTGGCACAGGATGATCAGAGAAGCTGCGGCTGTCACATTCCTGGGAGTGTTCAAGGCCAGGTTGGACAGGGCTTGGAGCAACCTGGTCTAGTGGAAAGTGTCCCTGTCCGCAGCAGGGGGCTGGAATTAGATGAGCTTTAAGGTCCTTTCCAACCCAAACCATTCTGTGATTCTACAATTTATCAATACTTACTAGTCCACAACCACATGGTCAGACAGCATGAAAATGAGGGTAGGCTATCTGAATAATTTTATAGATGCCTCAGAAAAGTCCCAGTCACAAATAGACCCTATTCCTCCAAATCCCACCCTCCTACCTTCTACAAGCATAAGATTCCTTCCTGTTGCAGCTCAGCTGACTACCAGAGAAC
Organism: Forpus xanthops; assembly: GCA_032466535.1. Lineage (NCBI taxonomy): Eukaryota > Metazoa > Chordata > Aves > Psittaciformes > Psittacidae > Forpus > Forpus xanthops. Next base: position 25,436 of record JASSUY010028623.1, on the reverse strand, counting down.
TAACCCAGCAATGAGAGCAGATGGTGCCCTGCTGGGTTACTGAACAGAGGGGTGGCTACAAAGTGCCCCTTTTTATCAGCAGCATCAGTTCATGGGCAAAATCAATACTGGAAAACTTGCAGTGTGAAGCACTGTTTTAAGGTAGATCCATAGTAAATATTATGAGTCCCAGCTATCTGGCCATTACACTTAGACTCTGATCCAAGGAGATTGCTTGTATATATGAGTTGCTAAAGCAGCAGATTCATAAACACAAATCTCCTTCAGAATGATACATCTGAGTTCCCACCAAAAAAAAAAAACCTTTACAGGAATTACATTTATCTTTCAAATACAAAACAGACACAGTAACTTCAGTATGATAATGGTTTGGTAGCAGAGCAAGGCTGCCTAATCCCCATCTGCTTCCTAAACTTTCCTTTAGCAACTTTAGGAGCTAAAACTTGGTAATTTGCATGAATGTCAGTGAAAAGGACTGGTGAGTAATCAAGTTGATCACAAAGGTAGATAAAAGCTCTTCTCCATTTCAGTCTTAAGTATTCAGTGGTTAGAAAAATTGTGTGTTTGCAAAATATACATAACGTAAGAGCCAGAACTCCTAAAACAATGGAAAATGTGATTTTAAAAATTATTCAAGTAGCTCCTGTTACAAGTGCTGTGGCATAAGAAATGAAAAACATTTAAGTAAATTTATCCCATCTAAATATGACATCATCCAGGTGGTTGCTTTAACTGCTGCTAGGATATTTCAAACTGCCTGGTTACACAAGAGAGCAGGTCCTTCGGGGTCCATTTCAATCCAAGAGAACAGTAAGGCTGGTTCTCAAGAGAGCTTTTCAGTGAACTTTAACAGATGGAGGAGGAAGTCGCTCACAGAAGATTCATTTCCAGTCCACTTCCCATCTCAGTGACCTGCTCCCATCACCTCCCCATGTCAGAGGCGATGAGTGCATGTCAAAGGAAGTAGCTAAAAACTTCCCCCCCCCCCCCAAGGTTATTTTTCAGCTACATCAGCAGCCTGATTCAACTGCTCATTTTGGTGGCTGTATTGCTGTAAATCAGCCAGTATTAGCAGTGAAACTGAACCCACAGAGAAACGAAATAATGTTGTCAGCCCTTCTTCAGCACATGGATAGTCTTTCCCCACTTCACAGCCAGAGGGTTTCTGAGTAAAGACATTTAGGAGGGAGCGGTAATGTTCATCAAAAATTCTTCCCTGTGAGGGTGGTGAGCTGGTACAGGTTGCCCAGAGAAGCTGTGGCTGCCCCATCCCTGACAGTGTTCCAAGGCCACGTTGGAGCTTGGAGCCACCAGGTCTAGTGGAAGTTGTCCCTGGTTGTGGCAAGGGTTGGAAGTAGATGAGCTTTGAGGTCTCTTCCACCTCAAACCAGTTTGTGATTCTATATTTCTATGATCATACGCCATTTGATTCTATGCCATGTGCTGTCAGTCTAGAATGAGAACTATGTCTGCATCTTAGTTCACAGCACAAATATAAAGTTCATTTCCTGCAATAGCCTTTATTTCAGTTTGGCTTGCCACCACCAAGAGTTTTACTTCAGGCTAAGTTGGATGGAAACCAAGTTACTACTTTTACCATTGAGGAAAAAAAAAAAAAAAAAAAGGAAATCCTAGAAATCAAACTTTTGTCCCAGCAGCTTCAGTGGGAGAACAGCAGCTTCAGGTGAAGGATAAACTCCAAAGTGAGTACAGCCACGCTCTTGTAGTGCATGCTCTCAAAGAGGTATGCCACACAAATATCCCACCTCCAGCAGTGAGACTCTTCAGTTGTCAGCTCTACTTCTAAGAAATCTAAGGAGTCTCAGTGTGACTGTGACAGCCTGGAGGTTTACAGCCTGAAAGAAGAGAACAGTACATCCAAGCCCTAGTGCTGCAAGCCATCTGGTCCCCAGCAGTCACTGGCTCCTCTTGAGCAGCAGCACGGCGCAGCTGTGTCATAGTCAATGCTGGAACTCACCCAGGCCTCTTCCAGTACACTGAATTTTCAAAACCAGATAACAGCCATACATCAGTACCTCACATCCCTTGGGACTGTGCTCAGCTCCATACTCCACTTAGGCTTATGGTGCATGAAGCTCCCTCTGGACATTTGCTGCTTACTCCAGCATTGTACACCAAGCTTAACACTGGTTACCTGATCAAGACCTTTCGATTTCAATTCACCATATATATTAAGTTGCAAACCTTTCTTTGCCTGTTTTTCAATTAGCAGGAGCAGTAGCAGATCTCCACTTAAGCCAGACACTTTGGGCTCAACAGCTTTTCTAGCAGATCCCACTCCTAGTCTAGGCAACATCCTGCCACTCAGCAGCAGCCTCTGCAGAAAAGGACTTGTGCAGATAGGGTCTAGAGAAGTGAAACATAACTCCCCTGGGGTATGAGTTTCTTTCTCACTTGATAGCAGTGGAGGGGATTTTTTAAGTCATGTAATCTAATACAGATAAGAAAAAACATCAGTCTTTTCCCCCTAAACTGTTAGCACAGTATGCAGTAGTACTTCACCTTCAAGAAGTACTGAAATTCTCTCTCTCTCTTTCAGGAAAGAAAATGCTCTCATTTTCAGAAGCCTCCTCCTTTTATTTTTTTAATCAACACTACACTGAACAACTTATAACAATGAAAGCCATGACTGTGCTCTCAAAAATCATCCAACACGCTTTCATGTGATTACATTTGAACCTCTGTCTGGATAGTGTCAGCCGAAGGCAATAATGTTTATTCACATTTGTGACTGCTCAGGTCTTTCCTTCATCCTTCATCATATACTTCTTTGCAGGCTGCACTTACATTTGTGGGACTAAAAGGCAAACAGTACCAGGCTGATTTCCTGCTGATAGGGACTTCCTTCTTTGCCCTCCTCCTAGCCCTCCCCAATAGACATCCATTATCTTTTCCCTTTTGCCAGCCCGTTGCAGAAAACCTACTCCTGAATTCTCTGTACTAGAGAAATACAGTGAAAAAAACTATGAAAGGTAGCCCATCTTCTTCTAAAAGTTCAAGCAAATTCCTTCCTCACCTTGGCCGGCTACTTGCAGCCTTTCTGAAGCACAGACGAAGACTACTCTTAAGTTAGCACATACACACATAAATATGATTACTCCCAAGGCTACATGGCCCACATTCAGAATGTCCAGTACCTCCATCATCTTCTGTAGGAAGCCAAAAATGGACCTTGTAGGCTATGTGCATGTCAAAATGAGTCCTGACTTTTTTATAGGCTAAAAAGCTGAAAGAAGCAAACCTCCAAAACAAACAAGCAAATTGTGTAATACCTGAAAGTAATCTTTGATGAAGGATCCAAGTTCACTCTTCAGCAGCCGTCTGTAGACAGAAGGAATGCATCCATGAAGTAACAGCCATCCCTGGTCATTTCTTACAGGCATATCCACGTTACTACCAGTTTCACCAAAGATACGCAAGTATATGGAAATGTGTTATTTTGGCCACAGTTAAATTTTATTTTACGTTTAGGTATATACTCTACAAGTGACCACAAAGGCTATTCTCAAATGATGAAATTATGGAGGAATGAAGCAGTTTCCCTGAAGGGCTGTATTTATAAGCCATACATATAGAACAAGAAAAAAAAAACACATTTATCCCTTGAATACACAGAAGGTTGGGGAGACAATTTAAAATATTTTGTTTTAAATTCACATTTTTTTCTGCTTTTGTTTAAACAAAGATGCCTTTCATTTCCCTAGAGATAGTCTATCTCTCTTGGAAGTAGGGAGAGGAGCAATGAAGTAATCGCACAACAGAAACTACAGTTTCCTCATGACTACCACATGTAAAAAATAAAAAGGCAGCATATTTTTCAAGAAAGAAATTGTATAAAACACCTCTGGTTGAATTTCAATACATCTCAGCAGAAGCCACTTCAAATGAGTATTTCTGATAAAACCTGTTGGATTTTAAAATAGGCTGTGATAAAAGTTTTAAATTCTAACACACAGTTGTACTTCAAAACCCTGATATAAAAATCAAGGCTGTTTCACAGCAGAAGCATAAAAAAAAAACAACAAAACAAAACCCAACAGCTTACAGAGTTCAGTGCATTTGCACTTTCAGCTTTCAGTGACTAGCAGCTTAAATTCTGTCGCAGGAAATTCTGCCTAAAATTTAAAAGATTCCTAGCACTTTCCACTGCAATACACTGCATTTTTTTTTTCCTGTTCAAAGACTCCTGCTTTTTACCAACATGAAGTTTAATCAAGAGTGCTCAAAAACAGCTTTTGAACCAGGGACCATCAAGTTCTCAGCCTGGGTTCTTACCAACAAACTACATCACTTTTTCCTAATCTTTCACTGAATGTCAATTTTGATAGCAACCTTCCCCTCTAACCACTTTGTAACACTACTTGTTCACTTATTTGCACACCAATAGGCCTTGACTCTTTCTCAGAGTGGTTATATTCCCCCCACCCACCTCAAAGCACATTTCTATTTCTGTGTAAAAGATAAACCAGAGAAGTCTTTGGGGTCCTGTTTGCCAGAAGGTCTTCTACTGGCTTTGAAAGAATTCATGGGCTCTCTATCAGCTGATTGACAAGCCCACTGAAGAACTTCACCTTGCACAGGCAGACCAACAACCAGAGGCTTGCACCTCAGACAGAACCCAAGGGAAGGGTCTCTTCCTAATCATGGCTAGGTCACCTCCTTCCTGAAATCCCATCTTCTGATGGCACTGTTTAACAGTTCTTGCTGCAACAACTGACTTTCAGGGCAGCAATAAAGTATTCAGTGAAAAGATATTAAATCACAGACAGATAAATATTTAGTGGCAGCAATCCAGAGCAAAAGGTCACTTGGTGCTTGTCTCCTTGTCCGGTCATTACTGTCCTACTTTAAAACTCTCCTGCATTTCCCATTGTCAAATAACTAAGTACTGTGCAGAATCTGCAAGGCTGCTGAAGCACCTAGCATTACTAATTTCCCCCAAGAGAGGAATGGAGAACTGCAAACAAGGAAAATGCATCAGCTTGACCTCAACACCCAGAGTCACTGGCCTGCATACACACATACATGCAGTTGCATGTTGTTTGCTCCTGAGATGAACATTATTGAGCTACTTGAATGTTCAAGTGCCCTATTTAAAGAATGACATTTGGAGATGTAACCAATGCTCAGAACACCTGCAGAAACATCAATCATGTATTTCAAGGTGAGTGTTCTCAAGGGCCGCCTGGGAGTGCCTGTCCATGGAAAAGGGCATTTCCCCTTCCAGCAGCAGCACTGTTTACTAAGTGCACACAGTTCACAAAGCACCTCCTGTTCTTCACACAGCTCCCAAGACTTTGGCAATCAATATGAAGAAAGCATGGTCCAGTCCCAGGGGCCAAGCCCAGGCAACATGTCTCTTCTGCCTGGCAACCCTGCAAGGTTGGGAAGGAATCAGAGTCACAGAACAGTTTGGGTTGGAAGGAACCTTAAAGCTCACCCAGTTTCAACCACTCAAACCACCTTAAAGCTCACCCAGTTTCAACAGGCAGGGATATCTTCTACTAGACCAGGTCGCTCCAAGCCCTGTCCTACCTGGCCTTGAACACTGCCAGGGGTGAGGCAGACACAGCTTCTCTGGGCAACCTGTGCCAGGGCCTCACCACCCTCACAGGGAAGAATTTCTTCCTAGTATCTCACCTAAATCTCCTCTCTGTCAGTTTAAATCCATTTCCCTTTTGTCCTGTCCCTACAGCCTTTTGTCAAAAGTCCCTCCCTGGACTTCTTGTTGGCCCCTTTAGGCACCAGAAGCTGCTTTAAGGTCTCCCCAGAGCCTTCTCTTCTTCAGGCTGAACAAGCCTAGCCCTCTCAGCCTGTCTCCAGAGTAGAAGTGCTCCAGCCCTCAGAGCATCTTCATGGAGAATTAACAGTTCTCCAAGTACTTAAACCTAACTTGAGGACTTCTGATCTGATCACACTAAAATAGTACTAAAGCATGAGACAAACATTGCCCTCACTCAGCTCTCAGAAGGAATTATATTTAACTTTCACCTTTGGGACCAGACCAAGTAGGAAAGTCTGCAAGCTGCATTGATTTTGAAACTAGGGAAGGGGGTAGTTTAGATAGCTGCCAAGTATGTGCTTAGCCCAAACTGCTACTTGAATCTTGGCAGTCAGGAAAACTGCCATAGGAACTGGGAGATGGAAGGGGGCAGACAGAAAAGTAGAAGCAGAGACCTATATGATAGCATTCATGATGAATGAATATGGATGTAATGGGAATGAGAAAGGGAGGAGGAACTACATACATGAGCTCTGACAATACTCCTCTTATCGGCACTTGGAATCGAGAGAAAATAGTTCTTTATCTACTTTACAGACCTATCTATGCTAACCAAACTTTCCAAATAATCAGAATGAAACCACAGATAATAATGAAACATGCTAAAAAAATATAAAATACTTTTAATCATCACTAGTATCAGTGTTGGAAAATGTTTGTTAGGCCTTAACTTCTTTATATCTTGAGGCTTTGTATTTTCAGGTCTTGCTCTGCAATTAGGATGTGGAGATTAAGCTTTTATATGAAATGCTGTGTTGTGCTTTCATTTTAAGAACTCTACATTTCTGAGAAACTCAAGTTTAGAGAAAACATTATTATCACCACAGATCTCCTGATAAAAATGTTTAAAAACAGCCAGAAGAGCCAAAACCATTGGGAGGGACAAAATCCTTGTAGTGCAAATCAATACACATCCTGTCCTTGGCAAACCTATGCATCCATACAAGTCAGAGAAACATTATCTAAGTGCCCTATGCCGTTCACTGCACCCCACAGCAAATGGAATCAAGACTGGAATCCCCTAACTGTACTTAAGTTTGCTTTGATTGCTGCTCCTCCCACCAATATCCTGTAACTGTAGTTCTGTAGGGGAATAAACTCAAGAAACACTAAACAAGCAGCAACAAAAAATGCCTTCTCATGCATTTCAGTAACCTACCTGATATTTTCATTGAGAATGTAAAGTTCATTATTCTGCAAGCCTCCCCCTTTGAACACATTTATCACTGCTGTTTGAACACTGCCAAAAAAGAAATGAGACAGCACAACATCCATAAGTAACAGCCACCAGTATGACTTAACACAAGAGTGCAATGTGAGCAAGCCACCAAAAGCTGAGCGCTTGCAATAGGGTGGAGAGATTAATTGCACTTAAGTACTTCCACTCTTCCTACCCTGGAAATCACTCTCATTCATCTACATTTCTCACAGGAGATGGAGCAAAACCAGCATCAACTTGAGCCTAGAGCAAGTACGGGACAGTCATTACAGGGACTCTGTTCACAAAGAACATGTTCATACTAGATAAATCCTTAACATGACTTGTTCAGGGTATCTAAGGGACTTTTTACAAGGGCCTGTAGTCACAGGAAAAGGAGGAATGGCTTTAAACTGACAAAGAGGAGATTTAGATCAGACATGAGGAAAAAAATCTTCCCCGTGAGGGTGGTGAGGGCCTGGCACAGGTTGCCCAGAGAAGTTGTGGCTGCCCCATGCCTGGAAGTGTTCAAGGCAGGGGACTGGAACTAGATGAGCTTTAAGATCCCTTCCAAACATCACAATGAAGAATTTTTTCCTAATATCTCAATCTCTCCTCTGTCAGTTCAAAGCCCTTCCCCCTTGTCTTGTCACTATAGGTCCTTGTCAAAAGCCCCTCTCCAGCTTTCTCTTCAGCCCCTTTAGGCACTGGAAGCCATTCTACGGTCTCCTCAGAATCTCCTCTTCTCCAGGCTGAACAAGCCTACTCTCTCACCCTCCTGTGTGGCACTAGTAAGCTGAGCTAGGTCAGCAAGAGAGGGGTCTGCAGAGCACAGAGCTGGTGCCAGAAGGGAAGTTGGGAACACTCACTTTTTGGTAGCAGCAGACCATTAGATCAGATTGGGACATCTCACTCCTCACACTACATGTTGTTTTTCCCATTGCCACTGCTGCATCACACACACTGCAGACAGGATTTGGCTGTAATACGAAGTGTTGGTAGAAGCCACAAGCATAGCAGTTGTCAGAAACTTGACTGTGGTAAAAGCTTCATAATATGCAAATAAATGCCTATTTTGCATTAAGAAACTGGTCATTATTACACTGCTAGGATGCATTTTCCTAAATGGTACTTAAAAGATACAACTGTTAACGAGCACTTGCATTTTACTTTAAGACGGTATCTCTGAACAACTCTGGCCAAAAAGAAGGCTGAACACTACTAGGTCTACTTTTTCACCTCCACAGAGGCTTTCAATGCCAGTAAACCTTAGGCATCCCAAAAAATCAATGTGTGCTTATGAACAAGCAAACTTAGCTATAGACAGTCTGAAGCATGAAGGTAAGACATGCATGTTTCTTATCATGGGGCTGCTCACCTGTTCCAGGCAGAGTTGGAGCTGAGCTGCAGGGCCTGCCGGGCTGCCTGGAACCGTGGTAGATCACTGAGAACTGGGGAGCTCATGAAGCGAGGTCGGGGCCTTCTTAACGAACCCATCTTGTGGAACTGGAGAGTAAAGGATGGAGTCACAGTGAACCCTCCAGTCATAGGGTCAGGTGGAGCAGAACAGGGCCGTCAGAAAGTCTCTTCTCTTGAATATCCAAATGTTAATCTCAGAGATGTCAATGAATCTTCAAAATCCAGGACTTCACCTGGAGCAAAACAAAGAGTCAGCCTTGGACTAGCAGCCCCCCATGGGGTCAGATTGTGACAAGGATACACATCGCAAGATGATGAAGCAGTCCTGCAAAGCGAAGAGAAACAAAAAAAGCGAGACAGAAAAAGGAGAGGTGAAATATCCTAACCTTTTAACAGCAAATTTGGGCAAATCTTCAGCAGCTCTTCAACAGGAGTCCCATTTCCCATCTTGCCCCTTAAATAATGACCCAACACAGCCAGACAGAAATACAAGCATGGTTTCTCTTTCCATTTCAATTGGCAGAGATGCAGGAACAGAAGTGCCGGAACACTTCTGCCAGAGGCACTTTACAAATACCTTTAAATATAGTTAGCATTCAGCCTGTATAAAACAGTAACTGGAGAAAGAGAAAAGTATTTCCCCAGAAAGGAATAAAAGATGAACAATAGAAGAAAAGATGAACATTGCCTGCTTTTTTTGAGAAGCGTGTGCAAAGGCATAAACCCACTCATTATCTGTTCATTACTAAAAGGGTACAATATGGCACTTTTGCAAAAGAGATCTGACAACTGGATTATTTTGAGAGTAAGCAGGACTTTTGTTTTCTACAGAGTTAGAAGTAATTACTAGGCCAAATACAAAATGCCCATATTTTCCACTCTGATAATTGTCTCCATATAGAGGAATATGTAGCCCCAAGTAAATCACAGAAATAGAAGAAGTTAGCTTGGATAAAACCATAAAAAAACTTTGGCAAAGCTCTTTTGAAATCTTCCCACTACAGACGAATACAAGCAGTCAGTATAGTTGGATCTGGAGAATGAAGATGTGAGAGAAATGAGAAAGATAGGTGGGAAAGAGCTCTGTAACTGAACTGCACACATGATGCAAGATCACCTCTTTCCCATCATATCTTCAGCATGACATGAAAACAGAGATGACCAGCCAAAGAAGTGTTGTCTGTCTGCACAGCACTTCTAATACAATTGCTCCCCAAATCACATGCAGGAGAACACCTTTCTTTCCACCTGGCAGCCACATTTCATGCTGAGATCACTCTGCTACCCCACCTCTGCATAGCCTCATTGATTCTGATAAACCCCCATGAAGCTCTCACAAGCTTTTGCAATGCCACAGACAATATGCGCCCCACTGTTGAGGAGATTAAAACACCTAATTTTTAAGGTCCCAAACCATGTAATACTGTCATTCTTGGGCCTATTCAAGAACTAAATACAGTGGTTATTCCCCCACAAGTTAAATAGAGTTTGCAAAGATATCTGTGGAACTGGAACATGGCTACAAGTGCAACTTTCTTCTGTCTTTAGCCAGCTGCTGGCTGTCTTTAGAGATGACAAGGCCCTGACAATCCTTTGTGATATGAACTTGGCCTTGACTGTTGCTGTTTGAAACGGCAGCAATCTGTTGATTCTGTGGCTGTCCTGTTCCAATTAAATAAATAAAAAAAAAAAAAATAAAAATAATGATAACTATTAGAAAAGAATAAATGTAAACTAATACAACCAGATCAGCAGAGTCCTCTGTGTACATTTTGAAGTAACAGCTCATTAGACATGGCCCACACATTCTCAATCTGCTATCAGTTTCTCTATTGGCAATTTTAACTACATCGGAAATCATCAGAGGATAAGAGCCACAGCACCTTGGAGAGTCAGGGGCAGGCTTTTCTTACAACATACCAAAAGGTGTCTTTGAGGCAAAGTGTACAAATAACAGATGCTTCTGTTGCAAAACCAGTGCTTGTGCCAATGTTAGTAACGTCATAGTTCCAAAAGTGACAGGGTAAGGAGTTGAGCAAGTGACAGGTCACTTCTTGCACGGCAGTAAAATTTGTAGCTTAACAATTTTTATACCAGGAAAACAGCATATATTTTTCATAGTTATAAATGCAATACAATTGTTACTTTATAGAATCACAGAGTGCTTTGGATTGGAAGGGACCTTAAAGCTCACCTAGTTCCAACCCCCTACCATGGGCAGTGACACCTCCCACTAGACTAGGCTGCTCCAAGCCCCATCCACCTTGGGCTTGAACACTTCCAGCTTCTCTGGACAACCTGTGCCAGTATCTTACCAGCCTCATAGGGAAGAATTTCTTCTTAATATTCTTCACTAATATTCACTGACACTGTCCTCCTAGAGGCCTTCAGTCCAAATTCCCTCACATCTACAGTCTCCTCTTCCTATGATTAAAGCTTTTTAGAAGACCAGTAAATAAAACCTACTGTTAATAATTACAGTCCTATTATTCATCAACCACAGAATTAGAAAAAACTTTACAGAGAAGCAATTATTATTTTCCCCTTTTATATGGAGTGAAGGGAGATACCAGTGTGCAGCACGCTCTAGTCACCAAGCAATACTCTTCCCATTGATTATAAAAAGCATAAAGACCTAGAAATTGAAGTGCATCAACTGCATAAGAGACACAACCTCAGTGAGGTAATCTCTCCCTGTCATATGCTCCAGCTACCAGGGAAACGCCTCATAGGGGTTTCAAACCCCTTTATAGCTGACATATCCTAAAACACACTATTCTTCTCATTTCTCTTAATGACCCTACTTTTTTGGGAAGGAAATGCTTATCATAAGCAAGACAAAGAGATAGGGATTGATCTTTCCCTTTCAGCTGTTCTACTCCCAGTCTTTATTTTATTTTATCCTTGATTATCATCTCAAAACCCAGAACTCTAAACCTTCTAGATCTCTAACAAGGGAGATATGTAATCCATGTAAAAACCAGGTCTTCAAGTGAGCAAGCTCTTCAGAACTAAAAGTCAATGTTCTCAACTGGGGAATGATGAGTCAATCTAACAACAATGTTATTACATCCACTTGTAATTCATCACATCTGAGTAAACACTTTGGGGATTAATCTGAATCTTTAAAGAGAAGAATCAAGCATGGAGACAAATCCTTTTCCAGCACACACTGATACAGGCATTTATAAAAACATTACAGTCATCAAGCTAGATTTTTTTATCCTTTGTTTCCTCTTAAACATGAAAACAAACAGAGAAATCATTATAAAATGATTTGATGAAAGGATCTTTCCCTCTCAGCAGACCATAATACATATGACTTTCTAGATGGAAAGCAAGATCAGGCAAGATACCTCTATCAACTGATCTCTCCTAAAGAAAGAATAACCCAAAGAAAAAGTTGGCAGCAATTGCTTCAAGTTATGATAATCTTGAGGCAAACAAAAAAAAGGCCATGGTAACTAAGATTTAACAAAAAACAGACCATTTTCAATTCTTGTAATGCCTTTACTGCAAGACACAGAGCAACAGCCACATATGGAAGTGACAGGGCAGCAAAAACTGCAACTGTCTGCTCCTTAGAGGAAAACTTGCACCAATACTACTTCCACCAAATTCAGATGAAAAAGACACCAGTCAAAAAGTAACTTTAAAGCAGATGGGTGGAAAAGTAACTTACAAGTAAGGAAGGAAAGAGTGGAGAAATTACAGGATCCCCACAGAAGTTGCTGATGCCCCATCCTGGCAGCTTTCAAGACCAGGCTGGATGGGGTTTGGAGCAACCTGGTCTAGTGGGAAGGTATCACTGCCCATGGCAGGGAGTTGGAACTGGATGAGCTTTAAGGTCCTTTCCAACCCAAACCATTCTGTGATTATATGAAAAAAGTATTTCCCAGGTCTCCCAAAAACAGCATCAGAGAATGAGGTGTTATCCAGATACAAGTGATATTTTGCCATTTAGACTTTTTTTTAGTGGTAAAAGAACAGCCCCCTCATAAAGAAAGATACATACTTGCCCATTTTTCTCTTCTTTAAGTTTTGTGCAATTGTGCATTAATGAGACATTACTATAAAACACACAAACTAAAGACTGCAAGACACACCAGGTTGTTTTTTTTAATGACTTTGCATGTGAAAGAAGCATAATCTTAAGAAAACTCCCTGCTGTACTAGGCCTGCAGACCCATGAGGAGTGATTTCATCTTACCTCAGACACAAAAAATATGCAGAGAACCATCCAGATTCTTGTTATGTGATTCACCTTGTAAATCCGAAGTATGTGATTGGCAAAATCCTTGATTCAAATTCAACTGACAAGATCTGAAAACACTATTTCTGACAAAAATCACCCACTTATTTGCTATGCAGCCATACTGAGAAGTAGAAAGCCAGCCTATAACCTGTAACTTCAAGTCTTTATGGTCATTACAACTGTACATACATGAACTTTGTTTATATTCTAAGCAAACACAACCCTTTCAGTTCCTCTTATAGTAGCTAATTGCTCAGTTTCTAAAAAATAAACAAGGCCTGCTTTTTAGAAAGACATGAGCAAATCAAGGTTTATTTCATAACCAACAAAGGTCCTACATGTCAGAAGTTAATGAAAGCAAGAATGTCAACAACTTTGGAGGCAGTCTGGGGCCCAATCTCACGCTATGGGCCTTCCTACACCCTCATCATTTCATACCTTCACACTTTTGGAATTCTGTCTCTGGAAAACTTTAGTGCTTAATCCATACCCCATCCAAAACAATACGAATCTAAATATAAAAGTTGTGGCTGCCACATCCCCAGCAGGGTTCAAGGGCAGGCTGGAGAGTGCTTGGAGCAATCCAGTCTAGCAAAAAGTCCCTGCCCATGGCCGGGGGATTGGGAATGGATGAGCTTTAAGGTCACTTCCAACTCAAACCATTCTATGATAGTGTGCCTTGCAGAAGCATAGAGGGAGGGGAAAACAGTTTCAGAAGCAAAAAAGTTGTATCAGTCTAAATGTAATGACATGTTTAATTTTCTAGGAATGTTAATCAGATGATGGATACACTTCATAAAATAAAACACTAGCAATTATTTTAGGAAATACCTCCGCTGCCACTATAATGACAATCTCTCTATGCTTTCTTGCTCTCATACTTACTCCTTTTTGTTTGTTTTTTTTTTTTTTTATTTTCACATTCCTGTTGTTGTTATTTAAACCATGAGTATCCCCCACATTTTTAACCCTGGAGCTACAAAGCATGGCAACTACCTGGCTTGCTGATAGTCACAGCCTACCCTCAGCCAGCTCTAGCATAACTTGGGTTTTGCTAAAAATCCTTAGCACAATCTTCCACCCTCTGAGCTGCACTTAGGCCCATCTTGTGTGTTCAGTACGGTTATTATGCTCTACTGAACAAGCCCTGGAACTCAGCACATATGTACGTAGTGTATATTTATGCTTTAATTCACATCAGGAGAAACAGTGAGTACAAAGGCCATACACTATGGAGAAAAACAAACCCACACATATTACAGGCAGTGAGAAAAGTCACATGAAAATTGAATTCACTGAAATGAATTACAAATGAATACATTCTAGTACTTATCTGCCTGCTACTTCTAAGTTCTTACTGATTAAAGTCCCACTCCTCTACTCTTTCCATAAGAATGGAAGCTACATGTACTTATTTCTCAGATAAAAGGATGAATATCTCACCTAGTCCATGCCTTTGGCTGCTGGAAATTTAACAAACTGAAACTCTTACGAAAGGGATTGAAGAGTTGGTAAACACCACCTGTGTTCCAGCTGAACTTCGAGGATGAACATTAGAAGTCTTATCAGTCTCAAATGATATCAGATGGCCCATAAACACATTGCATAAAAATAATCACAAAGAATTTTATCTTGAAGGCTGAAGACAAATATGAAACTGTCACTTTAACTCTAATGTAAAATTGACAAAAGGAAATATTGCTATTAAACTGACAAAGCAAAAAAGACTCCCACATGGGTTTGAATTTCCCTGTCTCCCCTTGGCACTGCCCCTTGCAGGTACCATCCATGCAGAACTCAGTACAAAGCACTGTACCTGACTTGACAACTGTTTCAGCCAGAGATTCAGGATATACCCATCATAGACAACCACAGAAGAATCCACCTCTGGAAAAAATTCTTTCTGGCTTCACCAAAAAGCAGGTTTCTGACCCAAGCCCAAGAATTTTCCTCCCGCTGGTACATTATAGAAGCCCATGGCACGAAAATCTTTGCAAGAATGCCATACATTGACTATGAACTGTGTATCAAGATTGCACAAAGTCTTAGATTACTGTGAAATTTTCATTTATAATCACAGAATCACAGAATGGTTTAGATTACAAGGGAACTTAAAGCTCATCCAGCTGCAACCCCCTGCCATAGGCAGGGACACCTTCCACTAGACCAGGTTGCTCCAAGTCCTGTCCATGGGGCAGCCGCACCTTCTCTGGGAAACCTGTGCGTGTGCCCCACCACCCACTAACAAACACTAAATGCTAACAAAGCTCTTCAAAGGCTTTACAGGACAGAATGTTAACTCCAGGCAGGGAGTTTCCTCGTTTGAGAAAAGATAGTTTATCAAGAGAGCACAGCATCTTGTCCCGGCTGATGATACCATTAGGGACTGCTGTGCAGCTCAACTGTGGCAATCTGGGTTAGAAAATACTACACACCAGCTTCTGTGTCTTGTGCATGTTGCCTCACTGTGACATAAGATCTTGGGTATATACATTAAACATGCATGCATATACACCACAATACACATGTTCTAAGCAGCTCTTGATAACTGATCCAGGTAGCAATGAGTTCTGCATAACTGCAACCCTTCACACCACAAAATTGCAGCATCACCTATAATAAACTCAGCCCCTGTTGCTGACAAACAAAAAAATCCCTCTGGTTGAGATAGCCCACTTCCATGAATAAACCGTCATATGACTGGAAAGCGGTGAAAAAAATACAGCTGTGCTCTGGGCTTTTCTTTTGAGTAAGGACAGCCAGGAGCTGCGCTGAGTGGCAAGACGCGTGGCTGTGCCTGATGCCCCACAGAGAAAAAGATGGCAGAGAACGGGTTTGGCAGTTGAAGGAACTGAAAAGTAGGTTATGGCCACAAAAAGGAAAATGACTATGAACATTCCTGGGGCAGAGAGGCTCCGAGTAAGAGTCAAGAAGACAAGGGTCATTACCGGGGAGAGGCGAGAGGGAAGTGAGAAAGGGATGGGGCTACCCTTCACTTTATTAGACAGGCGGCCTGCTGCTCACAGCTTTTGAATCCTCTCGCAGCAGCTACGTGTTAGGTCGATTTATTTACAGAAAGTGGGAAGACGAAAAACCTCTTCTCCTTCACCCCCGGGTTTCAGAACTATTGTGCCTTCTGGGTGGGGAAAAGGGTTATATCAAGACATTTCGTTTGGAAATGACTCACTCGGCAGCTCTAAGGAGCCGGAGGGTCTGTTTTTTATATTTTTAAAAGGAGAACTTACCCAGTTTTATGCCCGCGCTTTGCTCCAGACGCACGGCCGGGTCGGGGGACCGCCTCAGTCCGCTCCTTGCCTCAAGACACCACCGGGTAAGCTCCCCCTTCGCATGGCCAACGGCTCGCTCCTGGTGTCAGCACCGCTGCCAAGCCGCCGCAGTGCAGCCTTCTCGGAGGGGAGGCAGGCTGCCGGCCGCGCCTCACCGCGCCGGGCGGGGGGCGAGGGAGGGGTGGCTCTGCTACCGACCGACGGACCGACCAGCGGACCTACTGCCTCTTCTGCCGCGATCTAGCGAAATTGCCACCAGCCGGCCCGGATTTTACACTTCCTGGCAGCCGGCCAGCCTTTATTTTTACAATCTGCCTCTTGCTGGCTCCTCCCAGCACAGACAAAAGGCGGCCGGGCCGAGCTCAACCGGGCCGGGCGGAGAGGGAACGGTCTCAGGGGGCTGCTATCCCCCGGTACTGAGGGGTAGGGAAACCCCTTCCTGGTAGAGTCAGTAAGTTTAAATTCTTCTGACCTTTAGCGGAAGAAAGGAAAAGGAAAGGATAGAGGAGCTCCGAGGCCCTTCCCAGGGCAGGGCGGCCGGCCCGGGCCCCGTGGGGCGTCTCCACAGCACCGGTGCAGGGTGGATGCTAGGGGTCTCGGCGAGTCGGCAGAGAGGTCACAGAATCATAGAATCGCAGAATGGTTAGAGTTTAAAGCTCATCCAGTTCCAACCCCGTGCCAGGGGCAGGAACACCTTCCACTAGACCAGGTTGCTCCAAGCTCTGTCCAACCTGACCATGAACACTGCCAAAGGCTGAGGCAGCCACAGCTTCTCTGAGTAACCTGTGCCAGTGCCTCACCACACTCACAGGGAAGAACTTCTGCCTAAGATCTCATCTCAATCTCCCCTCTGTCAGTTCAAAGCTATGCTCCCTTGTCCTGTCACTACAGGCCCTTGTCAAAAGCCCCTCTCCAAATTTCTTGCCAGCCTAAAGGCACTGGAAGCTGTTCTAAAATGCTGGACCTTCCAACAGCTTCTCACAGGCCTGTCTTGGGGCACAAAATTTGCCTTCTGACTGAGCTACAGATAAAGAAACGTGTTGTTACGGCCAATAAAATGTGCAGCATGGGAAAGTGGATGTGCCGTTGGAAAGATAGGACTTCCTTTATTTTGATCTCACAGTTCAAGGTTCCTCTGGCAGCCGTAGCCCCGTGCAGTTTGCTCTTTTGGGCTGTCAGAGTCTAGAGTCTGCAGCAGTATCAGGCAGGAAACTGCTGAAAGAAAAATAACCCAACGTGTAATTGGGGGCCATAAGGAGATGAAAAAGCTGCAATTAGTTGCAATCAGAGAGCAGTTGCCTGGAATGTGTAACTCAAACTGTAATGCCAGCTTTTGGAGCATTAACTCATTAAGTTAATGTGCTGTGATTTTTAAGTCTTTAAAGGAGACAGACCAAATGTGAAAAACAGTATCATTTTCTCTTGCTGCTTAAGAGGCAATTGTGAATTAGTTGATGAATGCTAGTGCTGCTGCTTGGTAACTCACTAAAATGCTCATTAAGAGAAATCAAATTGTAACTTTACAAGTTGCATCTTAAAATGAGAAAAGCTGATGATGCTCAGGGGGGGACTAGATGACAAAGGGGTTGGAACTCTATGGTCTTTATTATACCTTCCAAGACAAACCATTCTATGATTCTATGATTCCATATGAACACATACAAAAGCACATTTACAGCACCAGACTGATGTGGTATATGATGAGAGTTGATATTTATCCGGCCATAAAATATTAATGCATTGGTTAATCTACTAACAACTAAAGGTGAATATTTTCATTCCTTCTGCACATGCTTTTCAAGCTAACATTTACTAATGTTTCAGGGACAGTGTTGCTTAAGTGTAGTTTCAGTGGTGGTCTCAACTTGTGGCTCATGATATAGCTGGTAAGTTTCCACCACTATGTGTAGATTGACTGCAGAAGCAAGAATGTCATTGATCATAGAACTCTTCTCCATGGGCAAGCAAAGGAATGTGCAGGTGATGAGAATGGTGACCTGACACACCTGCTCAGATGGCACCCTCCATTCTCAGAAAAAAAAAAAACACCAACCAGCACACAAGTTGGCATCTTTCCCCACATTTTAACTCACATGGTTATGAATTAAAACTTGACAACACATTTCAGGTATGGGACACATACTTGCACATGAAGACTTGTGGAGCTCTAGGTTTAAGAGGGGAAAGCAGTTATAGCCATGTGGTTTCAACTTCAGGGCTATCACCTAGGGACCTCACCGCTACAACACAGACTTAATGTAACTATCCTGATGATTGGCTGCACTCCCACTTGTGGAATAACAGGGAGGAAAGAGCTGAACAGACTCCTGCCGCTGCACTGGGAGAAAGGGGGAAGTTCCCTTTGATTTTTACAACAGCAAGAAGTGAGGATTCTGTGGAGAGTCCTTGTCACTGGGAGTGAGGGATCCCAGTTACCTTACGCAGGAGCATAAGTACTGAGGAGATAATTATACAAGAGCGGACAAGAAAGACAAATAGAAATATTAGCAAGGAGAGAGATAAAAATAAGATAGGTTTAATTTTACCTAACTTCAGCTATCTGAGATTATGCAAAACACACCTACCTTTCAAAATTAGGTAAATCCTGCCCCTAAAATTTACCTGAGTGGAGTAAGGTTGCAGTGAAAAAGATCTGAAAAGAGTTACGTTTAGAGTGAAAAATACCCTTTAATAACCCCCTTTTCCCATTTAGCTTTCATTAGAACAAAAAGAGAAGAATATTGTTTTCAAAGGAAGCTACTTGCCTTACAGTGAAGTAATAACTGACAGACATCTGCTCTCAGCTCCAAAGCCAATACATGGTGCAAATGGACTGCTGTACGCTTTGTTAAGAGGACTCTTCTATGGCCTTGTTCAAGTCTGCAGCATCATCTCAGAGAACTGAAAAACAGGCAAGTTGACAACATCAACGATGTTGCTACGTTTATATAATGAACGGATATGTGAAAAATAGCTACAGCCTTAATTTTGTTTTTGACAGTCTGCCTCAACACCACACATCCTCTCAGCAGCACGCTCTACAGCAAGACAGCCCTGAGCATACACACGTCTTGTTCTTACACAGCCTGGGCTTCAACAGAAGCCAAACCACAAGAGTTGTGACTAACAGATGTGACCTTTTATTAGTTTGCTTTATGATGTGCTTGACGGGATGAATTCACAACATATTGCCTTTGCTTTAGCTGTGTGATCCATCAGGTCTTCAGCATCATGTGCTTCCCAGAAATGAGATCTGGGAAAAGACCCACAGTGCGATCTATAAGGAGGGTAATGGAGGAGTCTGGAGCCCCTAGCATAAGAGGGATGTGGAGCTGTTTGAGCGAATCCAGGGGAATCCAGAGCGAATCCGGGGAAATCCATGGGGACATTCTGAGGACTGGAGCACCTCTGCCATGGAGACGAGCTAAGAGAGCTGGGCTTATTCAGCCCGGAGAAGAGAGGGCTCCAGAGAGACCTTAGAGCAGCCACCAGTGCCTAAAGGGGCTGACAAGAAACCTGGGGTGGGGCATTAGAGAAGAGCATGTAGTGACAGGACAAGGGGGAATGGCTTTGAACTGACAGAGGGAAGATTTAGATTAGACTTTAGGAAGAAATTCTTTACTGTGAGGGTGGTGAGGCACTGGCACAGATTGCACAGAGAAGCTGTGGCTGCCCCACCCCTGGCAGCATTCAAGGCCAGGTTGGACAGGGCTTGGAGCAACCAGATCTAGTGGAAGGCATCCCTGCCTGTGGTGTGTGTTGGGATGAGCTTTAAAGTCCCTTCCAACTCAAACCAGCCTGTGATTCTACAATAATTTCTAAAGAGCATTCCTCATACCTGCACTAATTTCCAAATTGCTGAGGCTTGCAGCTGAACCATGTTGAGGTCAACGTCCTTCAGTTTATTCTTATCCCCTCCACCAAAGTTGTCTTTCCCTTTCCATCTGCTGGGAAAACACTTATTTGCTCCAGCTGACCAATGAGAGAGGGCACACAACCAAGGAAGAAATAATTTACTTCAACTAATGCAGAAGATTTGGACAGCAAAAGATTAGCTAGTTGCTACATTTGAAGTCACCTTGCAGATACCAACAAGGAGTGTGGGGAAGACAGCTGGGGATAAGTTGGGAGCAGCAACCTCCTCTCTCAGCTAAGACAGTGAGGACAAGTGTGGCAGTCCTAGCAGTAATGTGCAAACTATTTAACAATATGGTTCATCTTTCTCTTGGGGCTGTAGTGAGAAAATTCCACTATCAGTGATGCTATGAAGCTTAAAAAGTCCTGTGAAGAGAATTCAAAAATATTACTTTTTCTTTACTTATATTTTAATATTCATTGTTATGGTTTCAGGCTTTGGGAGGAAGGACAGGGAGGGAAGTACCTCCAAGCAGCAGGATTGAGAGTACATTATTCTATTAATTTCACAAGTCAAAGCACTGACACAAATTATGTTCAGGAAACCAAACGTAATTCCACAGGGAAAACTGCAGCTATACTACATCTACTGGAAAATAACACAAATCCCAGCTATTTTTCAGAAAGAAGAATTCTCAGAAGTTGTAATGCTGAAAGAGACCTACAATAGCAGAAGAGAGAAAATTAGACATGCCTGTAATTTGAGATGACAGAACCAGGGAGAAAAACAGAAACAAGAAAACAATGAGATAGTGGAGTTCAGGAACAGAAACTGTAACAAAGGCCTCTCAGTGGTATTGTAGTGTAAATCCCCTGGAGCAGTGCATTCAGTCCTGAGTGTCTTTGCATCAAAAAAACATCAGCAAACATAAAGTTTGTTTTGTTTGTGTTGTTGCTTTTTTGTTTTTTTGTTTTTTTTTTTTTTTTTAAGTAGAATTGATGAGGACTGATTTAGAGATGCTGTCATATGAGTTGGAAGAGCTAAATACAGCTACACATGACATGTAGGACACACAGCTACAAAAAGTAGGCACTGTGGGAGAAAAACTTCAGGTTTGCAGAGCTGAGTGCATTGTTATTATTATGACGAAGGAGAAACTAGGCTGAAAGAAGGCAAAAAGCTGAATATTACAATGGATTGGCTGTAAAATGCACTGCCTGGTGGAGCAGTTGCTCTAGGAGACTTCTTGTGGTATTTTAAATAAGCCCAACACAAGCATTTATCCCTTGGCCTACAAGCACAGCTTATCTTCTCCAGAGGAATTTTCCATCTCTAATTTCTGTGTTTCTAAAGATTCTTCCTCTGCAGATCACTGTTTGTCATGTCAGTGGCAAACCTTGAGGAGAAGACAAACTAGCCCATGGGGAGACAAGATCCAAATGAAGAACTAAAGTACACTTGTGTGTGATACTTTATAGTCACAAAAAAAACACAGCTAGGCAAAGGCAGTCGGCAAGTAGTCTTCCTTTTGTTGACCTCTGCTAGAAACAGTAACATAAATGTCAAAAGCACACCAGAAAGCAAACCAGACTGTTCTTTCCTTCACACTCCTGACTTTATTTGACTATCCAGCATCTCACTCCACTCCATCTTGTCTTTCATCCCCAAGGTCAATAAACTGAAAATTTAAAGTAATTAGTTGGAATCCTGTTTATCCACCCTAAACCCTCTCCAATCTAATTTTCATCCTTAGGCATCAGCGTGGTATGTCATAATTGCCAAATATCACAGTTCAGTCAACCCTCAAAGCAGTTCCCATATTCTCTGACAGTCATTTTTGAAACACACAGCTGTGTTTTGCAATTTTTGTTTTCCCTCATGGTCCTCTCATGGTTTCTTCTACCTCTTTAATTGGTTCATCACTGTATCCTCATTCAGCTTGGTAATGGAGGGCTGTTTATTTGGGTTATTTCTTTTCTTCTTCGTTACTTCTTCTTTATCTATTTCTCCAGGCTTGTTCAGCCTGGGGAAGAGAAGGCTCCAGGGAGACCTTACAGCAGCTTCCATTGCCTAAAAGGACCAAGAAGAAAGCAGGAGAGAGGTTTTTGACAAGCACAGGTAGGGACAGAACAAGGGGAAATGACTTTGACCCAACAGGAGGTCAAAGATGACATATCAGGAAGAAATCTTCCCTGTGAGGGTGGTGAGGCACTGGCACCAGTTACCCAGAGAAGGTGTGGCTGCCCAGGCCCTGGAAGTGTTGAAGGCCAGGAAGTGTGGACGGGGCTTTGAGCAATCTGGTCTAGTCATCATTCTGTGATGGAAGATGAACCAGGTTACAAAAATGGCACCTTTTGTCCTCCCCAAGGGAGCTTGACCTGACTGTTCTGTGTATGGCTTCAGAAAAAGGCAATTGGACCAATTTTTGTATGAATTGCACAGTCATATCAGCTGAATAGCCTGAGAAAATCCCAGTGTGTGCCCTTAGTGTGAGGAAAGCCAAAAAGCAGCACTACTGGGGCTCACTTTCAGGTCATTTAGGATCTGTAGGCTGTGCCAGTAAAGAGGTCACTGTAGCAGGTAAGTTTGACAAGGTGACAAATGGCTCAGTTACCAGCTGCAGAGGTCTGGTATTTCATGTATCAGCTATTTGCTGGCAACAGCTTTAGGTTATATTGTCTTTCAAAGCTGCAAACCCAGAAGAGTATGCATGTGATACAAGACCTCTTTCTTACTGCAAAACAAGTGAATCACAAGGTATTAGATGACTGTTACTGGTGAATGGATGACAAATCACACTGTTCTAATTACAGATTTCTAAGGTGCCTTCCTATGTTCTTCACAACTTTCTGTGATTTGTCTACTGATTTTTAGTACGTCTTTTATTTCATAGAATCACAGTCTGGTTTGAGTTGGAACTGACCTTAAAGCTCATCTAGTTCCAGCCCCTCCTGCCACAGACAGAGACTCTTTCAATTAGACCAGGTTGCTCCAAGCCCTGTCCAACCTGGCCTTGAACACTGCCAGGGTCTCCCCTGTCAGGTTAAAGCCATTTCCTCTTGTCCTGTCTCTGCATGCCCTTGTTAAAAGTCCCTCTCCAGATTTTTTGTAGGCCCCCTTTAGGTATTCACTTCTTACACCTCACTTGCTTTGTGGGACAGAAGCATTCCAACATAGTGAAAGCATTCCTGCATGATTAAAGCTCCTTAGTGAGAAAAAATAGGCTTTTCTCCTTAAAACACCTAAGTGCAATCAGTATTCTCACTTTGTTGTAGCTCTCAGAGCCAGATGAAGCCAATGAATGTGTGTGGATGCAGCAGAAAGGCATGTTCACCTCCTACGCTGGCACAAGAAGCAGTTTAGTCAGGGGCCAAGAAGAAATCATGTGTCACCCCAGAAGGGATCACAGTGGTTCTGTCTGATTACTCAGAAAGAATGTGGGAAAGACCTGAACCCTCCCAGCCATCCCACAGTTGATGGGATGATAAGCATACATGCTTTTTCCCTTCAGAGCAGGCTTCTCATTTGTTGTCAGGTGGCATATGCTGTGCCGAACTATTTGATGCAGTTGGTGCCAACTTGGCCTCATCTCCCAAAGGTGACCCTGCCTTCCTTGAGGAAGGGAGGAATGACAGAAGGCAGCTGGCTGCTATAGGAATGGGTTGCCCAAGGAAGTTGTGAATGCTCCCTTCCTGGCAGTGTTTAAGGCCAGGTTGGACATAGCCTTGGGTGACATGGTTTAGTGGGAGGTGTCCCTGCCCATGGCAGGGGGGTTGGAACTAGATGATCTTAAGGTCCTTTCCAACCCTAACTAGTCTATGATTCTATGATTCTATAGTCTGAATTTACGGGTTTACAGCTTGGTGCTTTACTCATCTGCTTTTGACTTCCACTGTAAATGCCAGGTCATTTCTTCCAGATGTAACCCTCCTGAGGTTGAGCCAAACTGAAAAATGCCTTTAGTGGCTAAGAAATCTTATTTTGTCAGTCCAAGAATGAGGTTGTGCTGTGTGGAATAATGCCAGGGGATAACAGGGGAAAGAAGAAAAACTGTCCATTCAGACTTTATCTACACAGAGAAAGGGACAGGCAGAATTAGTGAGTTATAACTCCATAACTATATCCTTCTTTCCTGACCAGTTAAACACCCTGAATAGATGCTCTTATCTGACATAGGAATGTCAGTGATTTCTGGCATAGGAGTGATGTATACAGCGGTGTTATACTACCGCATTAAACTAGAGAGGTTAAGAAGGCTTGGTGGACAAATGAGGGCATTTGAAAGGTGGAATGCATTTGAATATACAGAGTAAGATGCAAATACCTGGAATAAGCACAGCTTGTGGTAGTTATGTGGGTTGTAAAGTGAAAGACAGCTTCATAGAATATTCCTCCGATGCCTCTGATCCCAAATTATCTATTGTTATCAGATACAGCCTTTGTACCACAAAGGCAACATAAAGCACAAGGAAGGATGTAAGATGCTAAAAGTGCTGCTAAAATGATACTGAAAACTCTATCAACCTGCTGCATAGGAAGAATCACAGCACGCCAGTCGGGTCTATGCACTAGTGGAATTCAGCTTGTGATTGCCAGAATAAATGTATGTTAACTAAAGATTCCCATAAAAATATGTTCATTTTGCTTACAAGCAATACTGTATGGTGGTCAGGTAACTGTGTGTACAGACATGCTCTCCTCCAGACAGCTAACGCGGTATTTGAACAGTACCTGTGGAATCTGTTTCTAGGCCTCTGCATTTGTGTGGAAAAGAGTCATATCCCAGCTGTGTTGGGCTAATTGGGATCATGCATCTCCAGTTCCTACAATTTTTCTCAGTCTCTCAGGTTTTTGATTTATTTGCAAAATCTCTCCATCGAGACTGTTCATGTGGAACTTACCCTTCTGCCAAACAAGACTGGAATTTCATCAATTCATAAGGAAGACCTGAGTCTCTCTGTGTGTAGTGCCAGCTCACTAGAACAGACACAGGGCCAACACAGGCTTTGCAACCAAAAAAATTCAACATATCATAGAATCACTGAATAGCTTGGGTTGGAAGGGACCTTAAAGCTCATCCAGTTCCAAACCCCTACCACAAGCAGGGACACCTTCCAGTAGATCAGGTTGGCCAAAGCCCCATCCAACCTAGCCTTGAACACTGTCAGGGATGAGGAAGCCACAGCTTCTCTGGGCAGCCTGTGCCAGCGCCTCACCACCCTCACAGGGGGGAAGAATTTACAATCATAGAATCATAGAATAATTAGGGCTGGAAAAGACCTTAAGATCATTTAGTTCCAACCCCACTGCTATGGGCAGGGACACCTCCCACTAAACCATGACACCCAAGGTTATGTCCAACCTGTCCTTGAACACTGCCAGCAATGGAGCATTCACAGCTTCCCTGGGCAACCCATTCCAAGGCCTCACCACCCGCACAGTAAAGAATTTCTTCCTCAGATCCAATCTAAACTTACCCTGTTTAAGTTTTAGCCCATTACCCCTCATCCTATCACTACAGTCCCTCACGAAGAGTCCCTTCCCAGCATCCCTATAGGCCCCCTTCAGATACTCAAAGGCTGCTATGAGGTCTCCACTCAGCCTTCTCTTCTCCAGGC
>JASSUY010028622.1:17875-35048 GCA_032466535.1 Forpus xanthops | reverse complement strand
GCAGCGGTGATTTGTGTTATACCTTAGTTACTGAACGGTCCTTATCTCAACCCATGGGAGTTGCATTCTTTCGGTTCTTCTTCCCATTCCCCCCCCACCCCCCGAAGCTGAGGGGAAGAAGGTTGGGAGGAGTGGGCAGGTAGATTGATTTACGCCTGAAACCACGACAACCTTTCAGAATGAAATTCCCTGTGCAAAATCACACTGGAATGCAAAGTGTTAGCAGAGTGCAGCCTGCCACAGTACTTGCTGAGTAATAAATCTCAGGTGTGGAAAAGAAAAAAGAATTTCTAAGTATTTTTTGTGCTGTAAGTGTACAAGAGTCTTTATTTTGGAAAATGAAATATTGCACATAAGGCTCTATTACTATTTTTAGGATCAAAACAACTTCAAAGACCATCAAGTTCATCTGCAATCATAGTATTTATTGTGGGTTTTCAAGAAAGGCCATGAACAAGTGCTCTGAACTTTAAAAGCTATCATGACAAATCATTTGAAGAAGAGATGCCAAGTGTTTTGACATCCAGGCCACATGGCGTTTACAAACAGAGTCTGTGAGCCAGAGTGGAATTGCTCCCTTGGGTCTTTGTTTCCACGACCTACTGTGATCCTCTTGTTCAAGTGTACTGTACATTTCCTTTCTATGTGAAACACTACTATTTCCAGTTCATAGAATTATTTAAAAGGTCACTAGTAAAGCATGGTCAAAACTTCACAGGCTTACTCAGATTCTCTTGAAATTTTCTGTGGTTTATGTCATAAGGTTAATGATCCTGAAATTGAGTCATTTGAACAAAGTGCTTCCAAAAGAACATGTTCTCCACCTGTAGGCCAGAACAAGTTCAACAAATCCTCCTGACATTTTATCTTTACATGGAGCTTGAAAAATAGCCCAGATCAACAGTGTTCTATATTTTTCAGGGAATAAAATATAAAATAACTGTTAAACAGAAACTAGTATTTCCTTAACACAGGCCATGTTTGCATTTGCAAGAACTGTACCAAGCAGGCCTGATACTTATCAAGTTTCACACTCAGTTTCCTCCAGAGGAATAGTTGTACATTTAATGGTGTCTTCACCTCCCATGGGTACTTTTAACCCATGATTTTAAGAGGCCATGAAGCAGAGCACTCTGCTCTAGAACCACATGAGCATCATTTTAGCATGTTCAACAAATGGCAGTACTGAAATAAAGCAAATCCCCTTCCCCAGTTTATACTCAGATTTCTACCCTTTAGCCTAAAATATTGGAGGGAGCACAGGGAGCACTGGTAAGACACGTCATCTTGAAGGCCTCTCAGCACCAGTTACCTTCTGCCTAGAAGGAACATGAAGGATTTTTCCAGTTTCATAAACTGCTGTTCATCAGCTGAGCTACAGTCATGAATCATGTTTATATTCTCAGTTTTTGAAAAACAGGATAATACATATTGATAATACATATTGATGAAGCAGATTGTAGCTATTCTACATTATCTCACATTTGCAAGGAGGTAAGAGCATGCATGCAGTCAGATATTGCTACTCCCTGATACACAGTGACGTGCTGCATCACAGAGCCCATGAGCCACAGCTAAGGCAATCTTCTACAAGCTACCACCTCCTATTTACTGCAGCCACTTGGGAAAATTCAGTGCAACCACACTGCTTATGGTTTATTCACAGTGACTCCAGTGGCTCTGTAACTCAAGGGCTTTGTCAAGTATCTGAACTCTCTACTGCGCAAATCACAAAGCTGATCACTAAAGGTTTGTGGTTCTGCGTCTACAATTAGCCAAATAGTTTATTAATAATTAATACTCAAAGAATAAACCAAGAGGTTTCTGAAAGAGGAAATTTCTAGCTACCTACATTTCAAGTACCAATGAGGCAGTTCTCCCCAAAATGTAGTTTTTACATGTGTCTTTCACTCTTTCTTATTCTTTTGCTCCCAAACAACATCATTGCCTCTGCACAAAGACATTGATACAGTCATTCACAGTGGTCATTCAAGTCTTTAGACAATGTAAGTCATGAATGTTCATACTTCAGAAGAGAAGAATTGACAAAATAAAAACAGAGTGTGAAATGAGATTCTGAAAAATAACTGGATTTGTGCTTCAAACTGACTCATCAAAAATAGCATTCTCAATATGGATTGAACATACCAGAATGGACTAGGAAACTGTTTAGTATTTTCAATGACTGCTTTTGTCAAAAAAAAAACAAAAACAAAAACAAAAAACAAAACTCTTCATTTTAAGCCTTTAATTTAATGGAAAAAAAAAATGAAATAAAATTATGTTGTGCTTCTAATAATTTCATAATTGTCACAGTGACCTGTTTTGTATTTGAAGAATTCTGCTTGCAACTCAAATAATTTTCATTACAAAATCGAATATAATATGAGCTAAAAAAGATAAAGATTTAGAAGTGTTAAAGTCAAAGCAAAAGCTTTTCCTGCCCAAAATACATTACATTTTTAAATCTAACTCATGAAAACACTGAAAATTTTAAGGATAGTTTCAGAAGGATTCAGATCCTTCAAAATTGGCTATGAGCTAGGAAAGTAATTTCCTTCCTATTCTTACTGGGTAACGGAATTCATATCATTCATGTTGCATTTCTACAGTTACTCTATCAACTGTAGGGACTTAATTTTCCTTTCATGCTACTTTTTGTAGCAGATTATTTGAAAGTGTGCACTTAATGGAGCTGCTTTGTTTTCATCTCTGTTTCTGTAAAGGTAACCATCAGTTTCTGGGGAGATATTTTATTTACTACTGCAAACAAGATCAAAATCAAACTTCTTTGCAAGTCATGTTGTAAGAAGTTGTATGAAAGTGGTTTTATCAGTTTCTAAAGCACAGAAGTAATTTGAAGCCACTCTAACAATGTTAAGGTATTTGAAATTAGAGTAGTTGGCTGTAGTCCAAGCAAGAGTAGTGAAAAACTCAGACTTTCAGCTGGCTTAAGGTGCTTATTAACAAGCATCGTCATTCATTTTATATTGCCTGAAGTTTCAAATTTGAATTTAAGTTCAAGTGAACCTAACGCAAGGAGTTTCCAATGTTAGACTTGGTCAGTAGTGGTGAATTGAAACTGGTTGAAACTAAAGTTTAAAACAGGTTTAAACACTAAAATAGGCCTCTTTAATCACAGAATCACAGAATAGTAAGTGTTGGAAAGAACCTTAAGATCATCAAGTTCCAAACCCCCTAACATGGGCAAGGACAACTCACACTAAACCATGCCACCCAAGGCCCTGTCCAACCTGGCCTTAAACACAGCCAGAGATGGAACATCCATTTTTAAGAAGGGGAAAATGGATGAGCCGGGGAACTACAGATCAGTCAGCCTCAACCCTGTACCTGGCAAAATCTTAGAATAAATTCTCCTGAAAGGCATGCTGAGGCACATGAAAAACAACAAGATGGTTGGTGACAGTCAGCATGGCTTCACTAGGGGGAAATCCTGCCTGACCAATCTGGTGGCCTTCTATGATGGGGCTACGGAAATGATGGAGAGGGATAGAGCAGTTGATGTTATCTACCTGGACTTGTGCAAAGCATTTGACATTGTCTCACATGACATCCTTGTCTCTAAGTTGAAGAGACATCAATTTGATAGGTGGACCACAAGGTGGGCTAAGAACTGGCTGGATGGCCACACGCAAAGACTTGTGCTCAATGGCTCAATGTCTAGCTGGAGACCAGTAACGAGCGGTGTCCCACAGGTATCAGTGTTGTGACCGGTCTTGTTCAACATCTTTGTCGGTGACATGGACAGTGGGATCAAGTGAGTCCTCAGCAAGTTTGCCAATGACATCAAGCTGTGTGGTTCTGTTGATACATTGGAGGGAAGGAATGCCATCCAGAGGGACCTTGACATGCTTGTGAGGTGAGCTGATGCCAATCTCATGAAGTTTAGCCATGACAAGTACAAGGTCCCATTCCTGGGTCAGAGCAATCCCAGGCACAGCTCCAGGTTGGACACAGAGGAGTTTCAGAGCAGCCCTGAGGAGAAGGACTTGGGGGTGTTGGTCAATGCAAAACATGAGCCAGCAGTTGCTCTTGCAGCCCAGAAAGCCAACTGTATCCTGGCCAGCATCAAAAGGAGTGTGACTAGCAGGTCAAGGGAGGTGATCCTGCAACTCTCCTCTGCTCTCATGAGACCTCACTTGGAGTATTGTGTGCAGTTCTGGTGTCCTCAACATCAAAAGGATATGAAACTGTTAGAACAAGTCCAGAGGAGGGCCACGAGGATGATCAGGGAACTGGAGCACATCCCATATGAAGATAGGATGAGAAGGTTGGGGCTGTTCAGCCTGGAGAAGAGAAGTTGTGAATGCTCCATCCCTGGCGATGTTCAAAGCCAGTTTGGACATAGCCTTGGGTGACATGGTTTAGTGGGAAGTATCTCTGCCCATGGCAGGGGTTTGGAACTTGGTGATCTTAAGATCCTTTCCAACCCTAACTATTCTATGATTCTATGACCCATCTTTTTATTACACTGAACTTGGAGAGCATCCCTCCAAATTTTATTATTTTGTCATGGAATCTCTATTACAGAAAGTGAAAATAATCTGCCAGTTTGGGGCTAATCCCAGAAAATACTGACAATGTGTTTTGAAAGTGGAAGAGCATAATTTTGGCCTTGCAGAATACAGGATTTACAGATGGGGATCAGTTATGTACTGCTTCACGCTCTGCTTCTGAGAGCTGGTTGTTCTGCAGTAACCCATTTACAGGTTTTTTTTGAAACAACTTTTTGAGAGTTTGAATAAACAGGCTGCTTGCAGTTTTAAGGCAAGAAGAAACCACTCTGCATGGTATAAATTCTTAAAACAGTAACTGTGTGTTTGGAATTTTCCTGGTCTAGTTTTCTTTGACAGAGGACTTATACAACAGAGCATTATAGACAATAGATTTACAGCTATACTCTATTTCTCCAGTTGGAAAGTGGGCAGAACATCTTTTTCTCCTCTTTTTGTCTGAAGATTAGTAAAACTTCTTTAAGTGGGTTTTATAACAAAACTCAAAAGGCAGAGCTGAGTTTCTTGTATCAGGTTAAGCAGTAATTTTACTAGGTGAGAAAAAAGTAGAAGCAGTGGCATGACAACTGAATCTAATGCTTTTTACAATATGTGTGTAGAGGCAGAACTAAAGTTTGTTTGAATCAAAAATCCTGGATTATTCTCATGTGATTTGTACAAAGTACGTCCTGGCACAAGCAATCCAGGAAGTTCCTTGTTTGTGTGGAAGACAACTTCCTCCTGCAAGTAATAGAGGAGCTGACAAGGAGAGGTGCCATGCTTGACATCACCCTCACCAGCAGGGAAGGGCTGGTTGGAACTGTGTTGCTCCAGGGCAGCCTTGATTGTAGTGATCATAAGATGGTCGAATTCAAGATCCTCAGGATAGTGAGAAGGGCGTGCAGCAAGCTCACTGCCCTGGACTTCAAGAGAGCAGACTTTGGCCTCTTCAGGAACCTGCTTAGTAAGGTTCCGTGGGATATAGCCATACAGGGCAGGGAGGCCCAAGACTGTTGGTTGATATTCAAGGATCATCTGCTGCAAGCTCAGGAGCGATACATCCCAACAAAGAAGTACTGCAGGAAGGCCAGGAGACCTCCTTGGATGGATAAGGAGCTGCTGAGGAAACTGCGAGGGAAAAAAGAGACTTATAAAAGGTAGAAGCAAGGACAGGCAGACTGGGAAGAATACAGGGATGTTGTGCGGAAAGCTAGGAACCAGGTTAGGAAAGCTAAGGCCCAGTTAGAATTAAACTTGGCTAGGGATGTGAGAGATAACAGGAACGGATTCTATAGGTACATTGCAAATAAAGACATACTAGGAACAATGTGGGCTCCCTCCAGAAGCTATCAGGAGAACTGGCTACCCTGGATTTAGGGAAGGCTGAGGTTCTTAATGACTTCTTTGCCTCGGTCTTCACTAGCAAACGCTCTGACTACACCACCCAAGTCTTGGAAGTCAGATGCAGGGACTGTGAGAATGAAGACCCTGGGCCCACAGTAGTAGAAGATCTGCCAGAGATGGAGCATTCATAACTTCTCTGGGCAACTCATTCCAGTGCCTCACCACACTTACACCTAAGAATTTCTTCCTCAGATCCAATCTAAACTTCCCCTGTTTAAATTTGAACCCATTACGCCTTGTCTGTCACTACAGTCCCTCATGAAGAGTCCCTCCCCAGCATCCCTATAGGCCCCCTTCAGATACTGGAAGGCTGCTATGAGGTCTCCATGCAGCCTTCTCTTCTCCAGGCTGAGCAGCCCCAACCTTCTCATCCTATCTTCATAGGGGAGGTGCTCCAGTTCCCTGATCATCCTCGTGGCCTTCCTCTGGACTTATTCCAACAGTTCCATGTCTTTTTTATGTTGAGGACACCAGAACTGCGTACAATACTCCAAGTGAGGTTCCTGGCCTTGAACACCACCAGCAATGGAACATTCACAACTTCCCTGGGCAACCCATTCCAGTGCCTCACCACCCTCATAGTAAACAATTTCTTCCTCAGATCCAATCTAAACTTCCCCTGTTTAAGTTTGAACCCGTTACCCCTTGTGCTATTACTACAGCCCCTAATGAAGCATCCCTATAGGCCCCCTTCAGATACTGGAAGGCTGCTGCAGCAGTGAGTGTTTAAATAATTTGCTGACTGTGCCCTACTTTTTAATTTTTCCTGTTTTACCTTTACTTTGGAAGTCAGTTTCCAGAGTTCACCAGTAAAGGCCATCACTTGCTATTACCATTTAGAAATTAAATCCTTTTTTGATGACTCAGCCTGCTGGAAAAAGCCAGTTTTTGCTTTCCTACTGCACCATCAAATAAACTAAATTAACCTCCAGAAAGAACACAGAGCTCACTCTCCTGCATATTTCAGCTGCTGGCTGTCACCTGGGACTTGCAAGTGCTCAGTTTGTCAGGTGATTTTGGCATCCCAGGAACCTTAAAATATAAATCATTCTTAAAAGCTATGCAGTGCCTCCACTCTAAACAGAAACATAGAGAGTTGAATACCCCAGCTACAATATCAGAGCATAGAGGGTGAAGGACAGTTGATTTGCCCTGCAAAAGGAGCCTGTGGCTTTGAACAAGTACAGCGCAACCAGAAGGACATAACAGTGAAGGCCGGCTGCGCTCAGGCAGCACTTGTTATTAATACTGGCTCTTGGAATATGTGTTTAGCTTGACTGCAATATTACACTAATACTGCAATGACTACGGTTATACTTACACCCAGTCTGTATCCGCTTATACTAAGCCAGCTTGTGTGCCTCTACACCCTTCCATCCTCCTGGCACCAGGGTGAGCCTGA
Organism: Forpus xanthops; assembly: GCA_032466535.1. NCBI lineage: Eukaryota > Metazoa > Chordata > Aves > Psittaciformes > Psittacidae > Forpus > Forpus xanthops. The sequence continues at coordinate 27,728 of JASSUY010028622.1, read as the reverse complement.
ACTGAGCTCTGGCTGCTCTCATGGATAGAGGTACAATCTAGCTACTCCCAGCATGGGAGGCACAGAGCTGGCTCAGCTCCTGGCAAAGTTAACATTGATCACGGCTGCAGTGACTGCAAGTGGACCTCTGCTGAGATACAGCCCACTTGGGCTGTGATTCCAGCAAAAGAAGTGTAATCACACACCTCTGCTTAAGAGGATCGAATCTGTTGAAGTATACTGTACACTGTCACCAGCTTGAATTTGACCATGGGCCCTCTGGAATTTCTCTTGGCCTCTGATACAAAGATCTCATGTCAGCAGTACTCACACAAAGCTGAAATTTTCCAGCTGCCCACTGGACACCCTTTTTCATTGCCAAAGCTAGCAACATGTGCTAGTTGCATGCACATACAAGTGCAGTCATTAAAAGCCTGCTCCCACTGAAACTAATGAAAGTTAACTTAATTTGCATCAGTGGAGGCTGTACTCAGTTCTTTACCAGAGAACATAGAAGGAGTGAGCACAAAAGAGATACAGTATGCTTGCTAATGTACCTAGGACTGGCAGTAACAGTAAAGCACAAGCCATACGATACCACTTAACAGCTAGACAATCACTACACACTGGGGACCCCAAAACTCAATATAGCATTGCAGCAATGAGATTTTGTGCACACTCCCTCTGAGTCTCATTTGACACACTGGCATTAAATATCAAGCCAATATGCTTGTGCATGTATCCATTAATGCAGTTAAAATGCTTTGGAATGAATGCCTGATAACAGGTTTAGTACTTTAAATTAGCTCAGAGGAAACATCAACTGGTAAAGCTAAGGCATTATTTCAGGCTTGTTATTTTAAATAAAGTTGATAATTATGTTTGCTTTTTGCCAGTCTATTCAAGGCTATAGATTTGCTGCACACCAGTACTCTTGCTCCTAAAGTACACAATTGACCTTCTGTTGGTGGGTTGGAGACAAACGAAAAGACTATGTCAGGAGGGAAGCTTTTAGTCTTTGAGCATTGAGACATTTAGCAGTAGTAGTGCTGACCTCGGGTCAACTGATGGCTGAAACAGCTGAGAACAAAGCCACCACTCAGTAACATTTGAATCACAGCTCCCAGTGCTCCTCCAAGCTATCCCTGGATCAATCCAGCTTTAGTTATAGATCCAGTTCAAACACCCATAGGAATCCGCCTTCAGAAGCATCCCATCCAGATGAGCGTAGGTTTATTGTCCCAGAGTTTTTATACTGGTGCACAATAAAGTAGGCAGGCCTTTCCCAGCTCCAGCTGGGATTCTGGCAGCTTCATTGTGTCCGGGTGCCTGCTGTCTCATCACTGTTGAAGGTGACTCGTGAATGTTCCTAGTCTATTTGGTCAGAATAATCCAGACCCTTTGTTACACTGGCTAAGAGTTTTTTCTTGAAGCAGAGTACAGGGGACAGAGATGAACTCTGATGAACAGATGAGCTCAGAAGCAAAATCTGTAGGCACAGTAGCCTTCAGCAGAAGGACAGGCATGATTTCAAGCCACGAAGATGTCTGCCGAATGCACATGTCCTAAAAGCCCTGCATTCTCTTCCTGTAGGTATTGCTGTTCTGGTATAAAAGGCTTTTACTTAGAGGTTTATCATTTCCATGTTGGGGAAGGCCACTACTGAAATTTGTTTGTATAATTCAAGTGAAGCAAATAATTGAGGCACAGACAAGTTCTCAGCAACCACTACCTCTTCTTCAAATTACAAGTAAACAGGAGAAGTAAGTGCTTTCCAGGTTCTTAGGCTATGTCAATGGATGGACACATATCAAAATGGAGTATCTGTAATGGAACACATATTCTGTTTCATATTTTTTAGTACTTGGCAGACAAAAATTACTTCTTCCATATATGAATTTCTTGATATTCATTGCCAATTATTTACAATAAAATGTTGGATATGAAATCTAAGCATATAGAAAATCAGAGGGTAAACAAAATCATATATCTCTATGTATTTCTGCTTTTCTTCTACACTTTTCCTTCTTCATGTTCACCATTTGATTCTCAGGATACAAAGGCAGCCTTTAGTGTAGCATGCTTCCAAAGAGTTGTAAAATATGGAGCAAGTAATTTCTACCTGAGATGAGTTAATAATAGTAATAAAACAAGAACCTACATATTTCCCAGCTGAAGATCTCCAAACATTCATATTAATACATGAGGCTTCAGAGACCTTTAGGAAAAAAAGTTATAGCTGGGAAAATTGAGGTATGAAAAGGTGGTATGACTAAAGCACAGAACTGGGGAAACTGGAAAAGTCCTGGTTCCTGTCAACTTTTTATAGCTTTCAAAGGCAAGACTCTATATGGAGTTACGCTGGAAAGGTGCAACCCAAAGGTAAGACAACTATTTAACAAAAGAAATCCTATGAAATTCCATAATTTCTATCATCAGGGAACAACAAGCTTCTCTTATTTCTACAGGACAATCTGTTCATTCTTCTTTCCCCTTTATCTACTTGGAAAATGTAACACTGAGACACTGCATCAGTTGTCCAGTTTAGTCAGTATCACTGAAAGGTACGGCGTGTCTCAAAAATGATATTGTTAGGAAAATATGCTGAGCTTTTTTTTTCTTTTTTTGCCATCAATGAATTCAATGACAGCTTATGCTCTTCAAGTTAACCATTTGGAGGAGTGCTAAACACTGAGAGCTTGTCCTTATGCGTTACACCTGACTAGGAAGGATGTGGTTGCAACCCCTTAGTCATATATGTTTTAGCCTGAACTGCAGAGCAATATCAGTTTTCCGTTCCTGATGACAAAATTTGTCTGAGTCCTGTTTGACCATGTACTCTACTGCCTCTTTCTGTAACACAGGTACTGTAGGAATTGTCTGCTCAAAGTTGTAGGTTTCAGCTCATTACATTATGGAAATAATTTGAATGGATTGAAATCATAGTATTCTTTGGAATTCCATCAACTTTTTTTACACTGCTTACCAAAGGGAAAATTATGGGTGTCAAAGAAAGAGGACCGAGGCCTAGAGAAGATTTCTCTTTCATAGAGTTTTCTATCGTTTCAAAGTGAATCTAAGTGAACTTAGATTTTTTTTTTCTCTAAGATATTCAGTGCTATTCCTTAGGCTGATTACAATGAAAAATACTGTCAGTCTTTACAGGTTTCCTAACAAGATGTGCTCTCCTCCAAGTCATAGTTTCGTAAATGCAGAGATTTTACAATACTCTTCAAGCAAGGATCATGGGGGACATGTGTGTAATTAAACTGTACTTAAAATCTGGAAAAAGTGGAGTAAGGTATTCAGTGATAAAATGGATATTTCAGATTCCAGCTACTTGACAATCCTGGATATAAAGTCAGTCCTAAAATGGTTCTCTGTTTAATTACATACTTGGAAGAGAAATCTGTTGTAAGAATCCTGTTGCTGATTTGCAACATGGAAAATAATGAGTTTAGATTGGCTGAGAGATAATCTTATCATTAATATTCATTATGCTAATTCTCAATTTTAACAAAATCAGACTTACTCCTGTTGCTGACAAAATCATCCTTAGTTTCATTGGTGCTTCACAGAGCAGCTCATAACACTCATCAGACTTTAAGGATTTAAGATTATACTAAGGAATTTCTACCACTTGCAACAAAAAGTTCACAAGCAACAATCTCTGCTAGAATGTCTTCACTGTTTGCCTGTTGTTGCTACTGAATGTATGTATAATTCTGCAAGTTAGAGATTGCTGTGACAGGAGACTGATAAATCACACTTCAAAGCAAAAGGGGTACTGGACTGGCATTTATCAAAATACACATTGCTATACAGTACCATGAAGCTGAAGCCACATAGCGCTGATGGCTATAGCCTTCAATGGTCTTCGTTACGCATATAGAGGCAGTTTAGACTGAGAGCTTTTTAACCAGGGAAGCTGGACATGATGCAGATCTCATCTTTCCCCCTCCCACTGCACCCAATCTGAGATCTCCTTTCGTATGTCTTCAGTCTCCATATGGTTCTGAGTCCTTTACCTTTTCTGAGTCCTGAACTACAGACTGGGCAATGCTCAGGCAGGGTTATTTTCCAGGCTGCAGCAAGTACCTTCTTGGATCACTTGACTTTTTTGCTTTCCTGCTTAAAGACACCGTCTTGTCTTAAATCAAAGCAGTCTTGCTAGCTCTTTACCAGTAGATGACCACCACCTAGTAGTCCATAGTTCTTTGGACTCTCTCTTCAACCTGTGCCCATATTTTGGAGGCTTTCACTGTTATCTCATATTTTAACTTCACATCATAACAGAAGACACCTGGTACCAAGTTCCAGTTCACACAGCAAGGTCTCACAGCAAGTTGGTACCAGACTGAAGCTTGTGTAGTTAGCAAATTGAATAGTTACCATAAAAAACAGCATAAGGCATATGTCCTGCTACTGGCCACAGCATTATTTGTACTGACACTGTGTACAAAAATGTTTATACATTGGTTACTGGTTATGCTATATTAGTGTGTCTATGCCTGGGTTCAAAGCAAACTAATATTAATTAAATCCTCTTAGCCTGTTTCCACTTTACAGGTACAAAAGACCTGTGCTTGGTCTTCACTGCTGAGGTTGAACCATGGACAGCCAGAAGCTCTGATCTGCTGCTTTCTATTCAAGCAGTAGTGGTCCTGCAGACAACATTATTAGTTCAGAATTAAGTGTTTGTGCCCAGTAGGTGGAAAACAAAGGGAGGTATTTGTGGAGCATATGTTTCACTTTAAGAAGTAGAAGCTGTTAGCAGTCTTGCTGATGGTATCCAAACTAGTAAGCAAATGGGCTTCGGGGCAGCAGCTGACTCCAGCAAACTCATGCTCCAGGAAGGGTGAGCCACGGTAGACAACGTGCGAAACAGCCACTGCTTGTGCTGACACAATTCTCTTTTTTTTTTTTTTGACAAATCTGAATTGTTTTTAAAAAATTTACCTCTTCTTATCAAAAAGACAGCAATTTACTTTGGGGCAGAAGGATTTGCTTAAGAAGGAAACTATTAAAATTCTTTTATAGTCTTTATAGTAAGAGATATGATGAAAACCAGGATTCCTCCTCTCTCTGGGGAGTCCCCATCTGTCAGGCATGGGAGTGAATCTTCCTCTTGTTTGTTCTGTCTATCTCTGGCCTCTTGAATCTTTCCTTCCTCTCTGAACAGTGGCCCAGCCATTTCAGATCAACGTGTTTTGCTGAAGGAATGAAGGGATGTGACTAGATGTCCTTCAGTGTGACTCAGAAGCTCAGCAGAATATTGTTCCATGTTGCGGTTGAAATGGACAAATGACACATGACATGCTTCTTTGGTGATTAAGTAGTTCTCTTTTTACTATTACAAACCCTCGCTTATATACAGTTTGTAGCGTACATGCATCTTTTCGCCATTGGTTACATCAGTTAGCAACAGTACATTATTGGATGACCCTTTACCACATTACTAAAGTCTGTCATCTTGCCAAGCTCTTGTTCTGCAGTTAGTTACTGCCTTTGACTCGCTCACTCGTCCAGATGCCCTCTGCTTCCCCATCCAGATGTTTTCTGCTTTCCCGCTCGGATACCTTCGGTGCCTCCTTCTTCATGGATAAGCTTTAATACTTTCAAGGCTGAGTTCTAACTTCATGCCCTCAGTCAAGGAATCCACGGACCTGCCATAGCCCCCCACAGTTCTACACAGCAACCTTATGAAAAACGTGAATAAATATTAGCAGGAGACAGTGTACATCCACATGGTCTTTACTGAGAGAATGAGAAGAATCACAATAACAGATAGATGTAACAATTATAATACCAATTAAATTCTTATCTTACTAGATACCAGATTTGTATCATTGGTGCATACATACATAGAGGTGTTTACCTCTAATTCTATTTGTGTGTGGTTGAATTCTACATTATGTCAGTATTGTTCAAACATTTACACAACAGATTACGCTTTTCCCACAGCATGTCTCCCTTTCCTGTTTGAAATCCAGTGACCTCAAATACTGAGCAACTCTTTAAATAGCTTGTGGCCAGTGACACAAGCGCATGATTTTATTTGAATGAGAAAAAAATTATCTAACAAAGACCATCTACTCATGCAGTATGAATCATTGGGACAAGTATGTTCTAATTTAACAACAATGCAAAAAGAAGTAATCCAAGTAAACCCCTTTTTTATTGTAATGAGAAATGTGTAATTTTATAATCTTATTCCAATATGTCAAAATCTAACCTCAGTTTTCTTCATTCACTCTCTGTTAGATACTGATGTCCAAGATCTCTGGGCAGTACATGGCTTTTTTTTTTTTTTTTCATTCCAATTAAAGAATTTTTTCAATTTTTACAGCTTTCTTTCTTTAATGCATAAAATTAATAATAATTTCTGCACTAGTGTCTACCTATAGCATTGAGTTCTCATATCTGACTAAATTCTTACCAAAAAAATAGAAAGCAGCATCCCAAAATGCCAGTCAACCACACTAATTTTATATCAGTGTTTCTTCTTTGAAACTGGTGATGTGACACCAGTGTATGATCAGGATCAGAATCTCTCATTTCACATGCTAAAAGCAAATGACAATGGAAAATCACGGAACTGATCAACTGCATTTCTATCACTAGGTCTTTGCTAGGGAGGAGAATGGTGCTACCAGCACCCATGGAGAATGAAAAAATGCTAGGAAACTGTTATGTCAGTACTGAATACAGCAATGTGATTTCTGGCCTGATTCTTCAGTGCTCAAATAATGATGAAATCACAACAGTAGAGGGTTTTTTAATGAAAATACCAGTAGGCAGATGAACCAGCCACACGTACTGATCTTTCTGTGCACCCATGGGTATCAGACACAGGCCAAAAAACAGAGCTGAAGAATGATGAGGAAATGGAACAGGCACATGTTGAACAACGCTGCAGTTTGCCTGAAGGGGACCATTGCCCCTACAAGAGTAAAAAGAAATAGGATGTCCTTTAGTCAGTAACTGCCCTAAGTTCAGCTGGGTACACCAGCCTACAGACAAGGGAAATATGTTCTGACCAGAAAAAAGGAAAAATGTGCTGTGTGTAGTAAAAACATGGCAAAATTCCTCACTAATGATCCAGCAATAAAGGCATGACAGTCAATCTGGAAAACAAAACTCCTGACTCCTTATTGTTACCAAACATTTCTTATGGTTGTTAAGGGCCATAGTCAATCAGATGTTTGTCTCCAGCTGCCATGGTGGCCTTCACAGACATCCAGTAGGTGATATCAAGATCAGAGATCTCAAAGAAAATTAAGCTTTCTAAATCACTGTGTTTGTTCACTTTTTCTTGTGATTCAATTTTCCAGTTGGAAAATTGTAGACAAAAGCACACCTCTGTTTTACAGGTAAGGAAAAATATGTTAAAAACTTCAAGGCATTCAGATGTTACCCTAGTCAGGAGGGCCTTATAAATACCTATAAAACAAAAGTAGTATTACCAATGCTAATTCTGACTTAGTAGTTTGATTTCCTTTTTTGTTCTTCTGCATTAAAAATCTCCCACTCTTCCCAAGAAAGAAAAAAAACAGCTTTTAAAAAATTGTATTAAATGCCAAGTGTTAATATTTATTGTTCTCACATCAGTATTTTTCTACTTGTGATGGAAATACTACTATCAACTTTTTATATTTTATCTGTATAGTATATCCTCTCTGTGTTTGCATATATACATATATAATACACACACACATATATATACACATATATATTGCAAAGATTTCTGTCTTTAAGATTCAAAGCAATGTTTCATATAAGTTTACTCAGCTTATACTCACTGGAGTAAAGTAAAGCCTTAAAGCATTACAAGATGTGAATATAAATAAATTAAAGATGTCCTTCTGGAGCAACTTTTTCTTAAAAGCTGAATTACAGTCCAAAATTTGCTCAGGAAGAATCAAAGACATCTGTTAAGAACCACTGTTTTTGTGTTGTTTCCAGCTACTGTTGCTACTGTTCTGGGTAGAAAAAAAAGAAAGCATAACACTTCTATAAATAATAAATTAATTACTCTAAATCAGAGTAGGTATCACTATGTAGAGTAAAAAATTACACTGTTTTCTGGGTATCAGTCTTCATAAAATTACACTATTGCCACTCTTGTCAGGAAGTGAAAGCAAAGAATAATGCTCTCTAGTACTAATTTGGTAAATTCAGGAACTACTTAGCAAGAAATGGGGCCTTATTAAGGCACTGACCAAATTTGTAAGCGTAGTTTTCAATAATTATAATAAAATAAGATAGTGGTCAATCCAATACTTTTGATTTGTTAAGTAAAATTTATAGAAGTGTGAGATCACCTGAGTTACTCAAGAGAAGCATTTAGAACATGAATATGATGAAGGTGACCTTGTAAAAGTTAAAAGCAAGTGAACAGTAGAGTGAACACAATGGATATTGTTGGAGAGAAAATAAAATTCTAGCAGAGCACAAAAAAAAATTCTCAAGACATTATCAGTAATCAAATCCTATGATTTTCAGAAGTCCGGACACTCTGTTGTAAACCTTTGGCAGTTTGGCCAGTAACACTAAGAATACCAAGAGCTGATCTTTCTTCTCCATTTTTTCCAAGACTTAAAACCACCTCTTTTTAACTTCCTTTTACAGTAAGAACAAGCAAGCAAGGGATAGGATTCCCTAATTATTCTCTTTTCACACTATAGGAAGACTGTGACAGCAACACTAAGAGCTATGCACTTAAATTGCTGTAAACCCTACAAAGTTCAGAATCATGTCCTGTGTATTTCTATGGCACACATCAAACCACTACAGTAGAAAATCTCTCCAGTATAGGCTACTCTCAGATGTTTCCTCCACCTAGTTCACACTGCAACATTAGGCAGGGAAAAAGCTGACTGCCTCACATTTATATTCATGGAAATTTTACTTAAAGCCCTGTCATTGGACATCCTATTGCTCTAAGTGTGCTACTGATATATTTCCTGGGCAGCTGGTACTCTGTCTGTACAAGAGCTGGCTTATATTTTTACGTAAGGAATTGGTATTTGAGTTTCAGTTGAGCCAGTTCAGTTTACTGTGCTTATCACTGCTCTTCCCTTAAATAAATTACAAGGCTGAATGAAATCACTCATACAGGAAGCAATCAAAAGCTAAACATTGTCTGTCTGCGCTGAATATAATTTACGTTGTTCCACTCTGCAGCAACAGAAAAGTAATCTAATGATGTAGTGACTTTTTTGCTAAACTGTTTGAATGTCAAGGCCCACAGAGAATTAATCATCAAGGATCTGACAAAGATCTGTGTTCTTGTTGATGTGAGGGCCTAAGTAATTTGGAGCCATAAGAATATGAAGAGTCACTGCCTCTGGATACAACCCACAGTGCTCCTGAACAGTCTCCTCCATATTTAGTGATTCTTATTACTGACTCTTCTATCTTGGGTTGATTTGATAACAAAATGCCTGACCCTGCATGAAGACCAGAAGGGATAAACAAATATATCCCTACCTGAATTTACTGCTATGAGCAGGAGTAAGGACCTTCACAAATGGATCCTTTGGCAGGTTCCACATGCAATGAACTGAACATTACTGAAAATTATCAAAGCAACCAGTCAGCAGCATCATTCCTATACTCAATGCATGTGGATTTGTAGTCAATCTGTGTTATACATAGCTATCATGAGGCTGAAGCAGTTTACATAAATTATGTTTAGATTAAGTTAAAGAGCCCCTTCTGCATTCCTTGCGTCTCTGTAGATGGCTGCCCGTTTTGCTAAGATACTGTCTCTCCTTACAAAGAACATCTTATACTGTGGGATCACGCACTGTCAGCACAGATCAATTGCTGTCCATGAATCAATTACAGCATAAACCATGGGCAGAATCTG
>JASSUY010028622.1:0-15703 GCA_032466535.1 Forpus xanthops | reverse complement strand
ACCTAGTTCGCCTGTTAACAGAAGGCTTTGTTTCATGACCTCGCTCCATGAGCCAACTATCGATAAGGCTCTCCACAGAGCTCCTGTACATTCAGTGGCATTTCTGCTTTTTGCATCAGCCCTGCTTCTTTTCAGGGCGTCTCTGAAAGCATTTATTTTCTTTTTCCCAATAACATTTTAAAAGTCAAATGTTGAAAAATGAACCTGACAATTTTGCTGTTTGATGGCACATATCGAGATAGTCTTTTATTAAAGCACTGTTGAAACCAAAGTTGAATTATATGAATTTGTGTAGTATTTTTAGATACAATTAAAATTATATTCTATTTTTTTACTTATTTGCCTCAGGGACCTGCTGCTTTTAAGTTTCACCAATTCTTTCATTGATGTTGCATGGTTCATTTGAGTTAGGAATGACTCACATAAGGTATCTTCACGTTATCACTGACATTTCAACAAACCAGAGTTAGTTGGGAAGTCTTTAACAAAATCATCTGTTCACATGATCCTACTGTCTGGGGGGGGGGGGGGGTGGTCCTGGACTCTGATGACAGGTTTTGGTCAAGTAACTGAGCGAACATATAAAAGCTTTTACTCACAGCAAGCTTAAATGTGGTGGACAGGGCAGAACAATCCCTCAGGGGAAAAGGACAGTGGCAGGAAACTCCCTCCCATTTGTGTAAAGTCAAATGAAAACTCATGAGGATTATTTTCCCAGCCTCAATAACCTTCAAAGTGGTAACTTTTTTATCATATACTGTAAAACAAAACAACCATAAGAGGATATCATTTAACTCAGAATGTGCTTAACTGACATTGCTTAAGCATCTTCATGGCAACACATTCTTGCTAGCTAAGCTTTGTTGACAAAGACAAAATTTGGTTCTCTCTTTCCTGAAGCTCTGTGAAAACTTCAGTTTAGAAATCAAAACATACTGCATCTACCTAACCACAGCTACAAAAAAATACATCTCCTGTTTTTTTCTATGCCTGCACTGGAATCATCTGCATTTTTGCAACAGCTTCAAACTTCTGTTCTTACTTTCTTAATTCTTCAAGGATGGTACTGTCCATACTCTAGACTCCAGTTCTGCCTCATCCTCCACCTCTCCCATGTCTGCCTTCTACTCAGCCCTCTTCTCAAGTACCTCTGCACCTTCTCCTGTCCTTTGTACCTGTTTTCTGCCAACACATGGAACAACCCCTCTCCATTGGGTAGTTTTCTCTTTCTCCATATTAGCTCCTTAAAAATTCACTGTCTTGCCTTTATGACTTACCTTGGCCTACCTGGCCCTTGATAAGTCCATTATGATGGTCTGACTTTTATCTGCTCAAATGAGATCATTATCAGCTCGGAGCAGGAACTTGTCTGTCTTGGCATTAATCCCATTAGGTGTACGTCATCCAAAATTAGCCAATTAGGTTGGTCACCTTAAGAAAATACAGGAAAATCTCAGTATTGAGAGTGGGGTCAGGTCAATAATTTTGGAAGGAAAAATCTCACTGACATAAATATGCACAATTCTCCGGCAACTTTTTTCTCCATACACCACTTGAATGCTCTCTTTTGAGCTGGGACTGGCTTTGAGGATCAGGCTGAGATCAGAGATGAGCTAGAAAGACTTGACAAGACAGCAAAGGTGGGAAGCAGAGCTACCTATAAGCAGAAGATGACTGTCCTGATGTGGATCAGATGTTTTCAACATTTGTCAGAGCACTGAGGGAGCAGAAGGATGATGAGGACTCCTCCTGGTACAGACACGTTGGGTATCTAATGAACACACTTAGTTTCATACCAATGCAAACATTTTAAGGGAGCATTCTTGGCCCAAGATAAATATGACATATGCGAGAAATCAGGGTTCCCTGACCCTGTCTGAATCAAGAGATCACCATCAGTTTTCCTCCCTTTCTCCCTCAAGATAGCCCCATGCCAAGCTCTAGCAAATCTTATCCTGACCAGACCCAGCCTGTTCGCCCCAAATCCTCTTCCACAGGAAACACTGGAGGAGGGAGGGATGTGGGGTCAAATTAATTTGTAAAACAGCTGCAAAATCAGCATTTCAGAACATCCTGTTGGGGAAAGCTATTTTTGCAGCAGGGCCTAGGAAGACAAGGAGGAGCGCTGGCTCCCTGAGTTCCCAGCCCTGGTGCTGCCAGGAGACAGGGACACATGGGACTGGGGCTTGGCACAGGGCAGCGAGGCCACAGATGGAGAGCACGGCTTCTGTTCCACCTCAGCTCCCAGCCAGTTGCTCCTGGGGCACAGCTAATTTCTTTGGATCAGAAGAGGTGCTGCCTGCTTGCTACTGCTGTGCTTTTGCCATCTCTCAAGTAACTACAGCTCCCACTCCATGTGCTAAAGGAAGTTTTTAGATCTCCTGTGGAGTCCCTAACTCTAGCTCACACTGAGCTTCTGAAGAATAACTGAAGAACTCAGACGAAAAACTAGCAAATAAATAGAAGCTGAGATAGAAAACAAGCTTCGAACAGCTTCTACAAGTGACGTCTCTCAATAGGAAACTGCTGGTCAGAAAACCTCCTAACCAGCTCTACTAAATGTAATTATTTTTGTTTCCCCAACTGTAAAAGAGATCTTTGTTATTATTATTATTATAATTATTATTATTATCATTTGTCTAAGAACAATGAGGTTCATCTCACAAGCAAATACCTTGAATTACTTTCAGTATTTCTGGAGAAAACTGTTGCATAGATGTGCAAATTCAGAAAAAGGGAACATCCTGCTGCCTCAAGTATTTAATCATAACTGTAAAGAACTCAAATGATGGATATTTTCATAGAATCACCGAATCATAGAATGTTTTGGGTTGCAAGGGACCTCCAAAGGTCATCTAATGCAATCCCCCTTCAATAAGCAGGCACAACTTCAGCTAGATTATGTTGCCCATTTTCGATAAGTGCCCTCAAAAACTCTAATATTTTTGGTGTTTTCTAGATATCTAAGAAACTTGAAATTTTCTAAAGATCAGCCTCCTTAAAAAAAAGCCTTATGCAATTTACAAATATACCTGATCCAAATGGATCAGAGAAGGCCTGCTCATCTAACAGCAAGAATTATCACATTTTTCTGCAGCAACCCTGATTCTAGAACAGTCCTGACCATTATGAACTACCAAAGAATTCCCACTTAAAATGTTCTTTGAAGACATTCTTTTTTTTTTTTAAAAAAAAGAAAGTTTACCTGTTTCAGTGCTCTGCAAGACACTCTACTTTCCCATTCAGGAAGCACAACTGCTTAGGTTTGGGATTTTTCTCTATCCTGAGAGGGTTTTCAGAAGAGGTCTGAATTGCTTTGCTTCACTTGTCTATAATTACAAGTCTTCAGGAGTATCCGGTGAGATGAGAGCTTTAAACTGCAGGTAAACCCAACAGCCAGGAGGGTTGCAAAATAAGTTATAGCATTAACTGGAGAGGTAAAACCACATTTATCAAGCAGATGAATCAACAGGATTGATTAATTTTTATTCACATATCACAGTCTTGATGAGGAGAAATACAACTACTGGTATTAAATTTTAATACATCTTGAAATATGAGGGAAGTAAAGGTCTGCAGAAGTTGTAATAATACTAAATAAAGCAATACTAAATAAATTCTGTTGCTTGACAGAATTTGATGAGTTTGCCTGACAGATCCCTGCTGAACACATTTGCAATCCTCTACTATTTGCCGATATTCGTTAATGTTAACGTCTGTTATGAAATGCCCTGGTGACCAGCTGGATACAGGTGCTGTCTACCTTGAATTGCAAAGTCTCCATTGCACACAGGAGAAGCTTCTAGCAGCTTCTCATATAAGCCACCCCTGTAGCCTCCCCACTACTAAAACCTTGCCATGCAAATCCATTACAGAATTTAGAATGATAACCAGTAAGCAGTCATTGATTTTCATTAAAATGAAGGAGTTATTTCTGCTTCTTCCTTTTAATTAATTAAAAAGGACAGAAAGGAAGTGGAGACAAATTGTTTAAGCATCTAAAAAGATCTTAGCAAAACAATTCAAATTCAAATCTGAAAAATTACAAAGCTGGGTTCATTCAAATGTTTCACTAGAAAACAGAGTGTGCTTTTTAATTCTGATTGCCATTTTCTAATAAGAAAAAAAGTTCTTATAAGTGCTGTAACAGGCCTTGTATAAAAATATTTTTTTATATTACTTGGACATTCTCAGCTTTTGTACTCTGGTCTGTGAATTCTGTTCTTTTTATTTCTCAGCATTTTAGTGGACTGTCAATCCATGTGGTTGGATAAGAATTTAATCAGAGCACTAGAAAGGTTAGCAAAACACTTAACCTTGCAATAACGCAGGACCTCATTGAATATTATAAGGCCAAAAGAGCTGCACACAGAAAAATGTATATGTTCTCATCTGCAGGACACATACAAAATTAAGCCTTTTTTTTTAAATACTTATTTTTGTACTTCAGTGACTGTTTTAAGTTTCATAACTCATTTATTTAAAAAAAAAAAAAAAGCAACACAGAAAAAGAAAATAAAACCAAAACTTTTGGTTTGTATTTGCTCACTGCAGAAAACTAATCAGGTTTTGATATTCTTTACCTCTAACTACGTATCACAAAATAGCAGCAACAGGGAAAATCTACTGCATTTTCCCGTATATCTCATAGTTTCCCCACCGCTGGTTCAGTTTAACAGCTTTGGCAAAAGTTTGTTGGCAACTGAGTTTTGAAAGAAAATATGAAATTATAGTCTGCAAAAAACGTTAAGAGGAAGGCAGAAAAAAAAGGTGGGGCAAAATGATTTTATACAGAAAATATCTTCTGTCCATTTACAAATTTGTATTTGCCTCTTTCATAGAATCATAGAATAGTTAGGGTTGGAAAGGACCTCAAGATCATCTAGTTCCAATCCCCCCGGCTCTGGGCAGGAGCACCTCCTACTAAACCATGCCACCCAAGGCTATGTCCAAGTCGGCCTTGAACACCGCCAGCGATGGAGCATTCACAGCTTCCCTGGGCAACCCATTCCAGTGCTCAATAGTCATGAAACAAATTCCTAAGACTGATGTCTGCTGGCCATGGCAATTAAACTGTTGATTTACAGTTCAAATTAAAAAAAAAAGCCACTTAAAAAAAAAGTTTTCTAACACTGCCACATCTTACCTGACCCTCCTTAGGCACTAAGTGCTTATCTATTCTATAAATGCAACTGGTCAGGTTAGAGAAAGAGGTTACCCACCCTACACATTCCCATTACACAATCTTCATCCAAAGATTCATCTAAGCAAGCTGCACACCTGATGGGAGCCAACAGCAGATCTCTGTGGAAGCCATAACAATTAAACAAGATTCAGTCAGCCTCCAGACACCTCTGGTGCAGGTTTTTTGATCTAGTGGCAACGTGAGCGTAATAGCCTTCATGGATTTGTCTTCCATGAATCCATCCTTTTTTAATACATGCAAACTTCTACTGTCTCTTTATCAAACTCCAAACTTTCACTAGAAATTGTATGCACATGCTGGTTTTGGCTTATTTTGAATTTGCTATCTGCTGATACGTATTAGGTCTTGGTTTGGAAGACATGGCAGCTCTCCCCTCTTCACACTTCCCATATCATTACACATGCTGAAAATACCTTTTATATTCTCTACCCCCCAAGAGGGTCAACTTATTTAAGAGCCTTAATCTATGTATTTGCTCCCACATGGAAGCTATTCCCTAGCTTGAATCATCTTCACCAGGTTGGGTGGGGCTTTTGGCAATCTGGTCTAGTAGGAGATGTCCCTGTCCATGTCCTTTCCAACCCAAATCACTCTATGATTCTTTTTTGTATCATCTTTCTTTGTAGCGTGCATCAGCTCTGTTCTCACTGTGTAAATGATATGAACTCTGAGGCCACTGCACCACGCAGCTGCCCGTTCTCCCCTCTGCCTCACCACCAGGCCTTCTGCTTGGGCTCCCAAAAAGCCCGCGACTTAATTGCTTTACTTGGGGATTTTTTCCCAATTTCACGTGTTGTATTGCCTACAGAGGGTCATTATTTTTTCCCTGCTGCTCCAGCACTTGCTCCCAAGTTCCATCACCCATCTAGAAGATGGTCACAGCAAGAGTTCTCTCTGTGCTGGCATGAAAATGCTCCAGTGACTTCAGCAGCCGAAGTCTGAACATCCAGGAAATATCCAGAACTAAACTACACTTGTACCTTCTATTTTACTGCTTAACATGCATCGCCTGTGCCACATCAGAGCCACAGAGAACTTTGCGCAGTTACTTTCATGTGCAAAGATTCATCACCATGAGCCCCTATTCCCTAGTGCTAAGTATAAAATACGCCCTAAAGCATTGCACAGCTCTGTGCAGAGTAAATACAAAAACATACAATATAAAAACAATAATTAAAAAGAAGAGGTGCAGGAAAACTACAGTACATGGAAGCTCTGATGGGCAGCGCACGCTCTGAGGGTTGGCTCGTGAGAAGCAAACCCCGACGCGTGCAGTCCTGAGCTGCAAGGGAGCCCAGCACTGGCTGTGCCTCCAGGAGGATACTGCGTGCAAAATACTTTTAAGTTTAAAAATATAAATATATATATATATAATTTTAAACCCTAACTAACTAAACAAGAAACATTATAAAATAAAATAACATTCAAAGTAAATAATAAATCCTAAGCTAGAAAAGGCACCTTTCTTGTGGAGCAGCCGCTGGGTGCGCAGCTCTCCCCCGCTCCCCGGCGGAGGGAGCCCCGCGGTGGCGCAGCTCCTCCGCGGAAGAGGGGCGCCGGGAGGAGGCAGCGGGCGGGCGGACACCGGAGCCGCGCAGATCCCGGCGCTTTGGCGCCCCCTGCTGCCCGGCCCCGGCAGCCGTTAGCAACGTGAAGCCGCGCAGCCCGCGGGCAGCCCCGGGCTCGCAGGAGCTGAGCCCCGGAGGCACAGAAGGAGAGAGCCGATGTCCCTTTCTGCCGGGCCGTCCCTCCTGCGCTAAGGCTTGAAGCCACCGGGCCTTCCCTCCCACCTCCGTTCTAGGGTTTGAAACAGAGTGGGTTCAGGCACTTGGCAGTGCTCCGTAGCTGACAGAGCTGCACCTGAGCAGCAGTCTGAGCTTTGAGGTTTTTTATAACAAAGCTCTGCTGGCCTCAGAGCTGAACCCAGCATTTGTCACACTGTCTTTGTCTGCAAACCGCTTGCCAAGGACAGTCCTCTGCAAAAATAAGCCCCAAAACTGTCAGACTGTGTGAGGCTGTGGAGAAACTGTGTCAGACTGTCTGAGGCGATGGAGGTCTCAGGAGAGCATAACTTACTATCGCTGGAAAACATGCTGAGGGTGCACTCAATCCCATTGTCCATGTTGCTGAAATAGATGTGGAACAGAATCGGTCCCAACACTGACCCCTGAGGCACACCACTCGTTACTGCTCCCCAACTGGACACTGAGCTGTTGACCATAATTCTTTGTGTGCAGCCGTCCAGCCAGTTCTTTATCCACTGAGTGGTCCATCCATCAAGTTTATGTCTCTCCAGCTTAGAGACAAGGATGTCATGCAAAGTTCAGCAGAACCGTGTCCTCCTGACCAGACAAGTTGCTTAGTGAAAGCAATCTGTACCTGTTATATTCATGACTGTTGAATGTCCAGTTCCCAAAACAGGTTGCAGTACAGCTTATAGCCAAAATAACCTCCTCACCATGCAGGTGATCTGAAATATACCCTAAGCTTCAGGTTGATCTAAATGCCTGCTTCATGGCAAGGTATTGTAGATACTGAAAACTATAAGCAATTATGCAAACAGGGAGCTTTTCTACTGATTTGTGGTGGTGATTTTCTGATATAAAATCCAAATGTATCCTCACAGAAGTGGGGGAGTTAGGATCCTGAGTGAATGAGGGCACTAAAATATCTTCTTTCTTTACTGTATAATTAATAAGAGAATAAACCATTGGAACTCTCTTTGGTGGATTTCAAAAGGTGGATCTCTGGAAAGTGGGATACACTTCTTTACTGTGATGGTGGCTGAACGCTGGAATAGGTTGTTCAGGGATGTTGTGGTGTTTCCACCTGTGAAAATACTCAGAATGTGACAGGACATGATCCTAGAAAACCTGCTCAAGGTGAACATGCTTCAGTACATGATCCCAAGAGCTTCCATCCAACCTCAGTGATTCTGTAATTCTATGATATCTCTCCATTGACTCTATTGGAAGTTGAAACAGTAACCACAAAAAAAAAAAAAGTCATTTTAATTGCTGAGGACTAGGCAGCTGAATTTCAAATGTGCCTGGGCTTGTGCTGTAGACACTACACCAACCTTATGTTCTTAGTTTAGGCAGAGATTCGGAAAAAAAAATATCACCAAACAGCAATTTTAGTATTTATTTGAAGAACTTAACTGCTACTGGGTGGATATTTTCAATTCTAAAGGTTTAATATTTTTGTCATTCTCACATTACTTTTCAGTCACCTTTCAACTTTGGAAGTAGGAAAAATAAAGCTGTGTGAAGGAGTTCCAGGGATCTTTTTATTTTAAGTTTGAAGAGAACAATCCTATCCTCTTGATTCATTCCTAGCAAAGTCATTCAATTTACTATTTGTGACAGGAAGAGCTCACATGTATTCCCCTATGCATTAGGGACTTATTGCAGAACTTTGACTTTACAAAGAAAAACCTACATTATTGCTTGCTGTTGGTCTGTAGTTCTGTAACCAGAATGATATCACCACTTCTGTAACAAATGACCATGCTGCAGTGAACTTGGGGGGCCCTTTAATTAAAAACTTAGTATATACTATATAGAGACAGAATTTGCTCCAGAAAGAGGAGTAATCAACTCTTAGAAAAGCAGAGTTCTTGTAGGTGAAATATAGTAATGCCTTCAGAGCCTGGTCTCTGCTCTGTTGTGGTTGATCACTGGAGAGCTTTAGAATGTAGAAAAACATCTCAAAATGCAAACGTGTTAATCCATTCCAAAGAACGGGAAGTTGAGCAAGCATGACAGAAGGCCAGTATGGGGGAACACGGAGCTCCTGACTGTGCTCACACACAAGGAAGGACCAAGAAGGTGGATGCAGTACAGCCTGTTTGAGAGGAAACTGAAGATTTTGCCTGCAGTAGAGTTTGCAAAGCCACAGCTCAGACAGAGGTGAAACTAGCAAGGCAGGTGAAGTGCAACAAGAAAAGGTTTTATAATTACATTGGCAGCAAAAGAAAAGGCAAGGAGCATGTGGGCTCATTGCTCAAGGGGGCAGGGGACCTCATGCACAGGGATATGAAAGAAGACAATGTACTTAATGGCTCTTTTGTCTCAGCTTTGACAGGTAAGGCTTGTCCTTAGGCTTTCCTAGTCCCCTGAGCCTACTATCAGAGGCTGTGGGACTGAAGTAGGACACACAGTAGAGGAAGGTAAGTTCAGGATCCTTTGCTTGCTTCAGATATACACCAAAATTCAGAATCAGTTGGGATAGGACAAATGACAGCAGACACACACTGGAACATGGGAAAATTCAATCAGATATCAGAACTAAAAAATCACCTTACAGGTAGTCAAATACTGGAACATATTGCCCAGAGGGGTTGTGGGATCTTCGTATTCAAGGCATTCAAAACTCAAAGAGTGTGAGCAGTCTGATCTAATTAGACATGGTGGTAGCAGGGAGCCAGACTCTGGAGGACATTTATGATTCTATGAACTTTACCTTGTTTTATAGTCCCATATAATGAATACTTCTGGCCCTAAATTCTTTATGTGTACCATGACAAAATGTAACGAGAACAGATAAGAGAGAATAAGGGCTATAGTGAAGGTTCCCAGAAAACACATGTTAAAGCATCAAAATATATGCAATGCCATGTGAACATACACATAAATATTCTTAGGGACATAAGATTTTTCTCCTGGCTTTGTATAAGCCTGAATGGAGTCTGGTCCCTTAAACAGACCCAGAAAGATCCTCTGAGCACAGGAATCACAGCTACTAGCATCTGTTTAGTTTTCCATTAAAGGTAACTGCTGATAAAAAACAGTACTTGTTGGGACTGATATTTCTGGATGACTTGTACAAAACAGGATCACTTTTTGCTCTGAGGATGAGGACAAGTCAGGACTATCTCTGTTTTACTGGATTATCCAGCAACTTTGGTCAAGAAGAATGACAGCCCGTGTTTGTTAGGGTGTTAATTTGTACACTTTCAAGTAAGCAGGAAAGCTAACCTGTCCTACACAGACCAACCACTGAAGAAAGTCCTCAGATGAAGCTGTGGGCATTTACACCACAAACTATATAACCGATACCTTCATGAAAAGAACAGGTTGGTCAAAGGATCCGTGTGGTCCCTTCCAACCTGGTATTCTATGATTCTGCCTATGATTTATAGTGGGCTTGGGCATTCAAAACAAGCAGCAGTGGGAGATCTTGAATTTTATTCATCTGCCATTACTTTTTTCTTTTTTTTTGTCTTCAAAACACAGTTATGTACAAGTTAAACCAAAGGTCAAGTCTCATCTCACCTCTCATTCTTCCTTGCTCACAACAATGTTGAGTTCTTGTTGAACTCTGCTCCCAACAAGCTAATATTTCCATTCAAACCACCTCAGATTCCATTCAAGGGATTCTACAGAGATCTGAATGAGGCTAAAGGGAGCTTTACCATGTTACTGCATTTAGTACTTTATCTTTTATGCATCAGAAGGGAGGAAGGAAAAGCAGACATTCCTTCAGTTTCAGAAACTTCCTCATACAGCTTTGTGCTTTGTTATCACATTGCACATTGACAGAGGAGCTGTGCACTCTGCTGCAACCTGCTAGGTGCATCCATCAGTATTTCTCGGGGTCACATTTTTCAGGTTGCAGAATCACCTTGTCAATGACCACGCTGCCAACATATGCAGTAATTTAAGTAATTGCCTGTTAATTGTGCATTACACCAGTGATCCTTAAATAATTGGGAAGACTTATAGAAAAAGTTGCATGCAACCAACTTAAATTTAGAATCACACTACGAATCAGTTTCCTACTTGAAACTTGGAGTATAGTACAATGCACATGAACAAACTATTTTGTAGTTAAATATCGATACAATGTACTGTTAGAGTATGTTTGCACTAACACCTTCCATAACAGAGACCAGTAATAAAACCAAAATGTTTTTTTCAGATTAATGAAATGTGACTAATTATAGTTTTAAATAAAAAAAAAAAAAAGAAAGAAGCAATCTAAGTAGGTTACAGGATCTTTTACTGCCCAATTAAGGATTTTCCAAGTGGAAAGTAAAATGCCTTTAGCTGCACTGTTTTGTTATTTACAGACGTCTAGTACACTGAACCCTGCACTACCACGTCAGTACTACTCAGACTGTGGAAACCATGTTGTCATTTATTTATAGTACTGTAGTGTCATAAACTGGGTCAAATAAATAGAGTTCACCAAGATGAGGTTTACAAATTGAAGACATACTCTTCTTGGAAAAAGAAAACAAAAGAAAGAAGTACAGTTTCATAACATCAGAGATTATGTGCCCTTTAAAGACACTCTTAGTCTGGAGTATCATGCCTGGAATAGATATTAAGTGTAAGTTAAACCAAGCTGCTTTTTATTTGGAATGCTCAATCAGTTTCTCTTAATATTCTACACCCTACACGTTCCTTTTTATTTAGTTGGAAAAAAAGACTGCTTGGGCAATAACTGGTTGAATACCAACCCTAAATATATGGTCACAAAAATCCTAACTTATGGTGGGTGGGAACCGTCAAACGTAAATATGGAACATAAACCCCTTGAATCATCTTAATGCCCTTGTAAATTTTCCGTTTGACTAAAAAAACTGTTTGTTTTCACAGTTGGTTTATTCATAGAGAGGAAATTGAATGAACCTTTGAAGACAGTAGCCTGAAACTTTCACATGAAAATGCTCTGTTGCTATTGCTGCATCTCAGCTTTGCACCAGGCAAGCTGCCAACTAATTTTTAGAACTTTTTTTTCCTAAGCATATTCTAAATTTAAAGCAAAAACAGACTATAACAATATTCACATTTCACAACATTCAATGGATGATAATACCATGAGATTTCCAAGCGCAAAAGATTTACATGGAAGCATTATGTAGATCCCCTCAGCTGCTAGACTCCATGAAAGGAAATCAAATCATTACATTATATTAATTATTATTTAATTACTTTGGTGCCACAAAAGCACTAAGTGTAATTTATGACTAGTAGGTAATATGGCAAATAGGAGAAATTTGTAGCAATCTCTATTTTCATATACTGTTTCTAATCTGAAAAAGGAAGACAGCATTGTCCATCTTTTGCTCAAGGACACTGTATTGAAAACTCATACCTGAATGATTTAAAGGAGTTAAAACTTGACAAGTAGTTGCCATTTGGACTTCACCCTGTTTGAAGTTTACACTGTAGATCCAGCTCCCACACCATAGCAAAGACACAAGTCCAACCTAAGGCAAAATTAATTCATTTTATCTTCAGAAGGAATGAGCTCGAAGCCACTGAACACAGTATCGACCTGTGACCTTGCTTGTAGAGCAGTGCTTAATGCTACTGAAGCATAGGTACCGAGTCCTTGACAGGACCTGCCCAGGAGCCGGAAGCCCAGCTGACACAAGCAGCTGACCCACAGGGGCGCGCAGAACGGCTGCAGGTTCGAACCGGTCATCATCGACCATTACTGCTCAGTCGCTGAGGTCACTGTCTCGAGAGAGGAAGCCTTCAACTCGTGATCCGGGGGAAGCTCAGTGTCCAGGAGCCTCAGCTCGGAGCGGCGAGAGCCACCGAGGGAGCCTCAAGCCCTCGACGGGACTTGCCCCGGAGACGCTGAGCTGCGAGGAGCTGACTCAGAGGGGGCAGCGCCAGGAGGAGCGGCACCGGACCTGAATGGGTAAAAACCTGACCTGGGGAGTGCGGGGAGCAGGGCGGGTTTGAGGCGGTTGGAGCAGGTGGTGAGTACTCTCCTGATGAGCAGGGCCCGCTCGGGGAGCTCTGCTCGGGCTGCCCAGCAGTGGCCAGCGTAGGCACACAGAGCCGATGATTGCGGAGGCTGCAGTGCAGAGCTCGGGGTGTAGAGAGCGCCTGCACTGCTCTGCTGAGAGGAGGGTGCGCGATGGTCAGGGCTGCACTGTGTGCTCCCTGGTGGAGGTCCTCCTGCAGCAGGGGCTGAGCTGAGGGACACTGTCACTGGGCTGAAAGGTGTGAGAGAAACTGCCGGGAAACAGCAGTGCTTGTCCCAGGACCTGACTGTGCAGGGGCCTCAAACAGCTCCTGTCGCTCATGGGGGCAAGGAGGCCGCTAACTCAGGAAGCTGGGAAATAGTAACAAAGCAAAACCAAAAACCAAACAATCAAACAAACAAAAAAGGCAACAAAAAAGGAGGAAGAAGACAATTAAAAGCAAGGGGCTTCCTCCTAAATCTGATGTCCCCACCCAGAACCACTTTTCTGTCCTGCAGGGGGCTAATGAGGAAACACACTCATACCGTGAACAACTGACTGATCCTTTGGCTAAGAAGATCACTACTGGTGCTGCCAGTTAAAAGTAGTGGGGCATAGTAGTAGGAGACTCTACTTTGGAAGGAACAGAGGCACAAATCTGTCAGCCTGACCCAGCCTTGAGGGAGGTATCGCCCACCAGGGGCTCAGATCGGGGACATTCCAGAGCAGTTGCCTGGTCTAGTAAGTCCCACTGATTATTACTGACTTGTAGTGATCTTAAGGACCTTTCCAACCCTAACTATTCTATGATTCTATGTGAGTGCTACTGATATAGATAACAGTAGCCCAGAGAATATAAAGGACTACAGAGTTCTGGGAGAGGTGGTTAGGGGCTCTGGAGCTCAGACTGCCCTTTCATCAATTCTCCAGAATAAAGGGGAGGACCTTAAAAAGGCTGGCCAGATTTGGCAGGTTAATAAGGGTTAGAAGGGTGGTACCATAGTCATGGGGTTGGGTATTTAGCACATGGCACTCAATCTGGGAGGCCAGGTCTACTAGGGGCTGGTGGAGCTGGTCTGACAAAGAAAGGGAGGAGTGGTTTTGGTAAGAGGCTTGCCAGACTGGTCAAGGATGCTTTAAACTAGATGTGCTGGGGGAGAGGGCATCATTCCATCCTAACACACCCAGTCAGTTGCCATCACCTATACTAAGTGCTCGGAGTGATGCAGAGATATTCCAGCGACTCCAGCCAATGAGTCAGCTTCATCTGGAGCTCAGCTCAGATGCCTCTATACAAACACCCGCAGTATGGGGAACAAACAGGAGGAATTAGAGATGTGTGCACATCTATGGGGATATGATGTAATAGGCATCACAGAAACATGATGGGATGGCTCCTATGATTGGAATGTTGGAGGTTACAGGGTCTTCAGAAAAGACAGGCTTGGCAGGTAGAGAGAGGAGGTGCTATTTATGTTAGTGATAGGCTGGAAAGCACGGAACTCTGCCTAGAGACAGATGATCAGTTAACAGAGAGTTTGTGGGTCAGGATCAAAGGGAGAACAGGTATGGGGAACATTACTGTGGGGATCTGTTACAGACTGCCTGATCAAGAGTACTCCGTGGATGAAGCGCTCTATAGACAGGTAAGAACAGCCTCACGCTCGCAGGCCCTTGTTCTCATGGAGGATTTCAACCACCCTGATATCTGTTGGAGGGATGGTGTAGCCTGGCACAAGAAATCCAGGAGGTTCCTCTACTTTGTGGAAGACAGCTTCCTTCTGCAAGTAATAGAGGAGCCAACAGTGAGAAGTGCCATGCTTGACCTCATGCTCACCAACAGGCAGGGGTTGGTTGGAAATGTAATGCTTCAGGGCAGCCTTGGTTGTAGCAATCATGAGATGGTCGACTTCGAGATCCTCAGGACAGTGAGAAGAGCGTGCAGCAAGCTCACTGCCCTGGACTTCAACAGAGCAGACTTTGGCCTCTTCAGGAACCTGCTTCGTAAGGTTACATGGGATATAGGCAGGGATGACCCAGGGAACTACAGACCAGTCAGTCTCACCTCCGTGCCTGGCAAAATCTTGGAGCAGATTCTCCTGGAAGGCATGCTAAGGCACATGGAAAACAACAAGGTGCTTGGTGACAGCCAGCATGGCTTCACTAAGGGAAAGCCCTGCCAGACCAATATGGTGGCCTTCTATGATGGGGCTACAGAACTGATGGACGGGGCAGAGCAGCTGATGTCATCTACTTAGAGTTCTGCAAAGCATTCACTGCTGTACCACATGACATCCTTGTCTTTAAATTGGAGAGTCATCAATTTGATAGGTGGATCACTTGGTGGGTAAAGGACCGGCTGGATGGTTGCATGCAGAGTTGTGCTCAATGGCTCAGTGTCCAGCTAGAGACCAGTAATGAGTGATGTCCCTCAGGGACTGGTATTGGGACCGACATTGTTCAACATCTTTGTCAGTGACATGGACAGTGAGATAAGTGCACCCTCAGCAAGTTTGCTGATGACACCAAGCTGTGTGGTTCGCTTGATACGTTGGACGGAAGGAATGCCATCCAGAGGGACCCTGACATGCTTGTGAGGTGGGCTGATGCCAACCTGCTGAAGTTTAACCATGACAAGTACAAGGTCCTACACCTGGGTCAGAGCACTCCCAGGCACGCATACAGGTTGAGCAGAGAAGAGATTCAGAGCATCCCTGAGGAGAAGGACTTGGGGGTGTTGGTCAATGAGAAAATGAACATGAGCCGGCAGTGTGCTCTTGCAGCCCAGA